>RYFJ01002576.1:0-228266 GCA_003991445.1 Oryza meyeriana var. granulata
CAACAGAGAGTCATTTGTCAGACTTTTAGGCGGGCTGTGATCGGATGCAGAACGTTTGTAATAAGCACTCCAACATCCCCAATCTTCAAGGGAGAGGACAGCTAGGACGTGTCTGTCCGATCCATAAACAGTTAGCCCCTGATAATCGGTGTCTTTCTATGACTTGAGGAACTTGTTAGTGTAACGCGGCCTGTTCAAGAGCGTGCATTCCACAAAAGGATCAATGGAAGATCACTTTGCTCATCATGTGATCGCTACCATATCTAATAAAGTGCGTGATTTCTCATGGCGACTATTGGTGAGCTGTGTTCAGCCTGCAGGGCTACTGTGGGCCCGGCAGGACGTTCACGATACCCCAGTTCCACTAGGTTCCGAGGCTGGAGTCAACATGTGCCAACGAATCGGCGACAAGTCCTTCAGAGCTGATGCGCCGAGAAGCATGGCTCCAGAGAGTCACGCCTCCACACGATCGTAATCGTAGCAACTTGATCGTTTTACTAAATGATTTTTACTTCATTTTGAAATTCCTTGAACTGTCAAAGATTCAGACTTAGGTTTCATTAGTACACATACCCATATCTTCTTACGTCATCAGAAATTTGATACGCAAGAATCACCCCTGAGTAGTTGCAAGTCATGACGTCCACACCGCAATCCGTATGTCGAGTCCCAGAAAGTCACTGCCCTTCACCTTGACCGGAGTGAAAGGTGCCCTTGTCATCTGCCAAGTAAGGACAAGATTCACATGTTTCAATCGTCAAATCAAGAGTGTAGAAGACCCTCTATGAGAAAAAAACCTCTTCTATGCATTTCTCATGTATGTGACCCAAGCGACAAATGCCAGATAACACTCGCCGCATTCAAATCAAGACGTTGCCCTCTTGGCTATTAATGTTGATAGACCGGTGCCCTTCAGATTTAGAACGGTATAACCCAGTTCCAATGGAGTATGACATAGAGACATATGTCGTTTGAAATAAAGTTGAGGAACAACATTGCCACAGATCTAAAGTCATAAACCTCTGTTGCAAATATGGAAGTCGAAGATAACGTTACTTACAAAGAGACTGGAACACAACAACTACATCTCCAATTCCAAAACTAATCCTGAAGGCGCCGAAAGACAATGATGAGCGACGACACCACCCAGCCAACTCTTGCTCGCAGCCAACGCGAGTGCCACTCCCGCTCTGCGTTCTCACAACTCCTCTTCTTGCTAGCGCCCGCTGCAACGATTTGCATATTGAGCAACCGATCCCCGGTGATCAAATTACCCAAAAAGTCAGTAGATGAATGTAGCAGCATTCCTCCTCTACAACATTTATACCTGAATTGGAAGTCGCACTTCCCTTCTTCTTGAGATCTCCAAGTATCTCTGCGCAGTCTCTCCAATGTTCCTGCTTCCTTGCCAGTAACAAGCAAAACGGTTCAGGAGCAGCTCCCACTCGTGCCCTATCTCTGTCTTGCTTGGCCTGGTTTGGCTCCGCGATTCTCATCGCGAGGCATCTAGACTTCTCATTGACCGCGCATCTTGACTCGGGCTTCAGCCCCTTGACCTTTCCTGCACTCCGGGTCAACTTCTTGAGACCTGCATGGGCTTTCTTGAGGGTATCTCTCCTCTCGGCACAGTGTTATAGTCCATCCCATTGCAACTCATACCAAGCGCGTTGTTCCCCATGTGTTCAGGCTGGCAGACATGTCCAGTGCAGTAATGGCCTTCCTTTAAAAGCTACGGCAGGGTGAGCACGACTTTTCTCTTATGTTTGGAGGAAATCACATCAGTACCAACGCTTTGGCTAAGGGACATCAGCGTTTGTCCAGGACTCTCATGTAGCCAATCATCTTAATCACATGGGCTATGGATTCCTTCCGCAAGCCTGCAGACGCAAACAAGGACTTTGAAAGTGTTGAACCTCTTAGCCCTTGCTTGGTTCTCAAATATACCACGCAACCCCACAATGATATTGTAGGCATTTGTGTTCTCATATTGCTTCTGAAGCTCAGAGGACATTGTGGCAAGCCCTGAGACAGCTCACATCAGGGAATCATTCGTATGCTTCTCCATAAGCTCTCCGTGCAGCCACAGAAGCATTTGTAGGCAAGTTCTCAGGAAAAGGAGTCTCAAGGACATATCCTTGCGCTCTTGCTGAGAACAATTCTCAAGTTGCGCTTTCTCATGTACAATCCATAAGTTTGTTGCCATTGAGTTTTTCTTTCTCCAAGAACAGATCGCAAATTAAAGGAACTGGATGAAGCGTTAGCTGACATGCCATGATTACAACATAAGAATATGCAAAGTTTAGCACTATGTTTATATTCATCTTTTATTAAACCTATTTAACAAAAAGACTCCCACTATGTGTTTTGCAACAAAACTCCCTCTAAGTTACATAGTGGGGCAAGATCCTCATTTTCACTAATCCTAGTGAGCTTTGGCATCACGGCTAGGAAACTAATGACATGGGTAAGCAACACCTTGCTAATCACATCCTCTATGTGACTACTTGCTTGTTGGTGGCATCATATGCCCCGGCCCAACCTATGCCCCAAGATCCAAGACTGTTTTTGATGACCTTGTTAAGTAAAACCAAAATGCTTCCGCATGTATGATGTCCGACATCTACCCAAATAATGATGATACCAATTTGCACCCTACTTTGGTAGGCCTACAATATGGTGTCATTATCTTTGGTGCACATATGGAGGGCAATAACACTAATTTTTATATGAGGGACTTTGCTATACTACCATACGCAACATATCACATATATAATGGCATAGAGTAAGATAGAATTAGTATGGCCAAAAGGATGGTGATCCCCATCTCCATTTACGTGTAGATGATCTTCATCCTCCACATCTCTGCTTTGGGTCATCATGCTTGATGAAAACTTGTAACCTCCTTAGTCTAGGCTTACTATCTATATAGCTAGCAGATTGAAGATTTACAGAATGGATTCAGCACTAAGGTCGACGATGCACGCAGGTCGTTAAATACAATTAAGACAGCTAACAAAAGCTGAAAAATCATGACACACAGGTCATGAACGAATGTTACATGCATCATATACTCTCATACATTCCAAATAGCTATAGGGCTACTAATTCACATCATTCCCTGCAAAAACAAGTTAGACGTCTGAATCGCATTCTGCTGGTTGTCTTAACGATGTGAACCTATATACGCTATACAAGGGGGGTTCGCAGGGTTCGCACGGCGGTCCTGAACACCCTACGAACTTCATAGAGTGCCAATCTATGAAATCGGCTGTGGCAAAAATTCTAGTCGGCATATACTTCCTTATGCGATCCGAGACAATCTCCAGGACTCTAGTTTTTCCATTGGCTCAGGGCTATCAGATCCGTAACATATTCGCATTCCGGACATAACCACCTTATGCTGATCCGAGATAATCTCTTAGGGCGCTAATAGTGTTACCACTGTCCCAGGCTATAAATCCATAAGCTACTAGCATTCGGGTGCATAACCACCTTATGGCCGATCCGACTGACAATCTCCGGGCGCCAGTAGTCTTATGATCTACGCCTCCATCTTTCCCTATTCATAACCTGATTAGCATTCGCATAACCTCCTTTATGCCGATCCGAGACAATCTCTTTTAGGGCTCGGCAAGGTGGCGGCTGAGGGTTTTGTCGAGGCTAACAGAAAACAGACTTGAAACTCCTCAGCCCTCGCCTCCCTATATATGACTCCTTACTCAGGCCTCGTGGACGAGGCCCAGTAAGAGTCTACTCGAATCTCTATCCGAATCGAGCCCATATTCGACTATTCACATTCGAATAAGTGCTTCAACCCATTAAGTGTGCGACCCTGTAGGTTCACGTATATTTTTTGTCGCGACAGAAACGCCTTTCTGGTCACCCTGTTAATAGCGGCCTCTTTAGCAAGGCATATTAGCCCCAAGATATACGTAAAGATCATATCGGCTGAACCTGTAATGTCCTTGATGTACAAATCCCTTTGCCTCACGATATCGATTGAGCTCAAGGCGAGACTTGGTCATCCTTTAATAGCTCAATCACTCTCTCGATCCTGTGATGGATTACAAACTTGTGATTGACACCTCAATCATCGTAACATGGCCATGCACTTCCATAATCCATTACACGAGGGGCCCAGAGATATCTCTCCCATAAGGAGGGGAAATTCTATCTTGATCATTCATATCCCACTACATGTTTCATAGCAAACCCGAGACCAACTTTTATGACTACCCAGTTACGGAGTAGTGTTTAGTAGTCCCAAAATAAGCCTACTACGTATGTTGAGAAGCATGATGATCTCAAAGTCTAAGGACTCTACATGAAACAGTACTTGAGACTAACTGATGATCATGAAATCTCTGCAGTATCTCATGGCGGGTCTATCCAACATATTTCACTAACATTGTTCATCATTATCGATTTGGTATCTCCATACCATGATCCATGAGACCTGATCATCACATCAATACATATGCTGATATTACAATCATAATTTGTTCCTCATATGATATATGATCAGGGATCATTTAGAAATAGCAATATTTGACATTAAGAGTCTCATGAATAAGTCACATACTCATTGATCAACAATGATAATGTCTAGCTTTCAAGGAACATCAATCTTAACATTATAAACATAGCATGTGATATATATAACATCTCCATGTTGCCTCTAGGGCATATCACTAACAGGTAGAGCTCACTAGTAAGAGGTGTTTTGTAGTGAGCGAGTAGTGCTTTTGTTTCCGGCCGTAGGCGTGGGTGGCCGTGATGGTTGATGATGTGATGTAATGACTGATGTTGTGCTGTTAGATGCTTGATTCACTCAGCCCTTGGGCTTTGTATGTTTGTGAATCGACTAAGGCTTGTCCCATGTTTATGTACTGTATGACTTAAGTGTTTCAATGCGGCTTAATGGATCTTATTGGTACTTCAGTTGACATTTTATTTGGAATCTTTTTCTCTGTTCCCGGGCTGTTTAGATTTCATCCTAACAACAATCTAGTAGCACAAGGGTTTGATCAACTGTGAGTGTAGGTCCATCACACTCACAAACACAGCCGGGGATCGGGTAGAGTTTGTCTCTAATAGAACCGTACCCTCTCTTTCTTTTTTCAGCAGCCTTGTTAGTAGGGAAATAAGCCAGGTTCCGGTAGTTTGTGAGTACCCTGACATCTTTCCAGATGAGTTACCCGGTATGCCACCCGACAGAGATATGGAGTTCGTGATAGAGCTGCTGCCCGGAACAGCCCCAATATCCAAACGGCCCTACCGGATGCCGCCTAATGAGCTAGCTGAACTGAAAGAACAACTTAGAGAGAAGCTGAACAAAGGATTCATTCGGCCAAGCACATCACCATGGGGATCTCCCGTGCTGTTCGTGGAGAAGAAGGATCACACTCTCAGGATGTGCGTCGACTACCGATCGTTGAATGAGGTTACCATCAAAAATAAATACCCGCTGCCCCGTATTGATGATCTTTTTGATCAAATGAGTGGGGCACGTGTATTCTTAAAGATTGACTTGAGACTAGGCTACTTTCAGCTGAAAATCAGACCTGATGATATCCCAAAGACAGCCTTCACCACACGTTACGGTTTGTATGAGTACACCGTAATGTCCTTTGGACTAACCAATGCCCCGGCAAGCTTCATGAACTTGATGAATAAGATTTTTATGGAGTACTTGGATCAGTTTGTAGTAGTCTTTATTGATGACATCCTCATCTACTCGAAGAGTGAAGAAGAGCATGAAAGGCACCTACGGCTAGTTTTGGATAAACTTCGAGAGCACCAGTTATATGCGAAATTTAGCAAGTGTGAGTTCTGGTTGGAGGAGGTTGGATTCCTTGGTCATGTGCTGTCCGAGGGTGGAGTAGCCGTTGACCCAAGCAAGGTCCAAGAGGTGTTGAATTGGGAATCAACCCCAGAATGTTTCGGACATAAGACGCTTTCTTGGATTAGCTGGTTACTACCGCCGGTTCATTGAAAGCTTTTCAAAGATTGCTAGACCAATGACTCAGCTGTTGAAGAAGGAAAAGAGGTTTGAATGGACTAAGGAATGCGAAGAAAGCTTCCAAGAATTAAAGAAAAGACTAACCACAGCACCCGTGTTGGTTTTACCGGATGTTGGCAAGAGCTTCGATGTGTATTGTGACACATCTCGGTTAGGTCTTGGCTGCGTGTTGATGCAAGAAGGGAAGGTAGTAGCCTATGCATCGCGGCAATTGAGGCCACATGAACAGAACTACCCTACGCATGACTTAGAGCTAGCGGCTGTTGTGCATGCCTTGAAGATTTGGCGGCATTACTTGATCGGTAATCGCTGCGAGATATACTCAAATCACAAGAGCCTGAAGTATATTTTCACACAAGCGGATCTGAACTTGAGGCAAAGGAGATGGCTCGAGTTAATCAAGGACTATGACCTAGGCATAAATTATCACCCAGGAAAGGCCAACGTAGTTGCAGACGCGTTGAGTCGGAAAGCTCATTGCAATAGTCTCACGCTAAGCAATGGACAACCTGAATTGTATAAGGAATTTCAACGCCTCAACCTAGAATTGGTGGAGTATGGTTGTGTTGCAGCCGTGGAAGCAAAGTCGACGTTAGAAGACCAAATTCTTGCAGCCCAAGCTGAAGACAAGGAAGTCCAGGAAATTAAGCGCAACATAGAGAAAGCAGAAACCTCAGATTACAACATGGATGAAAATGGAGTGTGTCGGCGAAATGGGACTGGGGGTCCCACAGCCTGCGGGGATGCGTGGATCCATAGCCACGTCAGTTCCCCGGGGCGTCATCTCCCCATTGCTCCGGGCTCGTCCCCGGGCGTCATCGCCATCTGCCCCGGCTCGTCCGGGGCGTCGTAGCCAACGCCTCGTCCCCGGGCGCCGTAGCCAACGGCCCGGGCTCGTCCCCGGGGCACCCTCTCCATCGGCCCCGGGCACGCGCCCGGGGCGTCGTCTGTGTCGGCTCGGCCCCGGGGCCTCGTTGGCCTCGGGCCCGCGCCTTGCCTCCGGGCGCTATTGTCTCATTGCCTGCCCGGGCCCACATGTCGGCCCTGCCAGGCTCTGAACCAGCTCCCCAAATATTCGCATTAACGGCGCCTCCCGCCTGTCTCCCGACAGCATCTCCAGGAGACAGCCGCTGTCACGTCTCTGTGCTCCAGCCGCCCACAGCCGAGCGGCAAAAGCGACCAGACCAGCCACCCTCGGCGGCCGAACCGACAGCACCTTGACGCTCCATAGCGCCCCACAGCGACCATGCTCCGGCGACCGCAGTAGCAGGGCAGGCGGCGACTGGACGTCCCTCCGGCACGGCGCGGCAGGCGGCGGCGTGCGGGAACGAGTGGTAACTAGCTCTCTCTCGGCACTGTGGACTCCCTAATCTATAAAGGAGGATCCAAGCACCAGGGAAAGGGCAGACTCAAACTTAGGACCTCTAAACTCCCAGCCCTCCGCACCGGAGCTCACTCGACTCGTTCTCTTCTCTTAGCGCCGGCCAGCGGGCTGAGCTCACCTTGTAAACACCAAGCACATTCATCCACTACATAGCATACACACAGGAGTAGGGTATTGCGCTTCCAGGCACCCGAACCTGTCTACGCCTCCTGTCTCTCTCTCTCCTGTGAGTTCGCAACGGTTCGGACGGTCCGGATCCGGATCGGACGGTCCGAGCCCTTGTACCTTCCAGCTCGGGCCCCCTCTGTTCCCGCCCGAGCGCTGATCCGTCTGACGCCGTGTCCGCCTGAAGAACTACTCCCCTGGCCGAATCTCAAAAGGGGGGGTCTCCTGACTTTCCGCCGTCGGGGTTCCATCCTTCGACAGCTGGCGCGCCAGGTAGGGGGAGTTTTCTTCCTCAGGTGGGACGCCGACGTTCCCGACACCGACGCCCTTCATGGCTGGAGGCCATCGTCTGCGGGATTCCGACGAGGAGTCCGGCGACTACACCCTGCTGGGCAACGTTAGCCCAGAGGCAAGCCCGCCACCTTCTCCCTCTTCGCCTTCCTGGGGGCGCACGGCGCATACCCGGCGGGCAAAGCGCGCCCCGCGGCGGCCTGGTAGTGCGGCCTCGGCCCCTTCCCTCGCGGAGGGGCCGGCAATGCCCCGCCGGTGTGCCACCGCCTCATCCATGAGCGCGAACAAAGGCGCCGCCACGGCGCGTCGCGGCCTCAACTTTCATTCGGCGACACCGCAGGAGGCCCTCTTGGCGGCGGAAGCTCTCCTGCGCCACCCCCCGACATTTGCCGGGAGTGGAGGCTGGGAGCGGTGATGGATTAGCGAGATCGCCGACCTGGTAGCACCGCCCACCGCCGAGTCGCCGCCGGCGGCCATACAGCGCTGGACCTCCGACGCGCGACTTCTAGTGCGCGAGCCGGCCGACCGCCCCGAGCCAGAACCAACCCCGGGGCACGGGCGACCTCCGTAACCGGCTGAACCGGGTCCGGGCCCACGAGGACACCCGGGTTACAATGGAGCGCCAGCGTGAGCGGCGCAAGGACGTCGCCAGGCATTCCGAGGCCCCGGCCTCCAGCTCCGAGCCACTAGGGGGAAACCGCTACCCATCGCCAGAGCCCACCCAGTACGGCTGCTTGGGTTGCCTGGCGCTCTCCCCAGGCCTTCGGCAGGTTCGCTGGCCGGCTATGTTCCGGCCCAGCTTGCCAGAGAAGTACGATGGCTCCGTGGACCCCACGAAGTTCTTGCAGATATACGCCACCGCAATCCGGGCGGCGGGCGGAGACGAGACGGTGATGGTGAACTATTTCCCCGTCGCCCTCAAGGCCCAGGCTCGCTCCTGGATGATGAGCCTCCCCGAGGGATCCATCCGCTCATGGGAGAACCTTTGCCACCAGTTTGTGGCAAATTTCCAGGGCACCTTCCCGCGCCCTGGGACAGAAGCGGACCTCCACGCCCTACGTCAGAGTAGGGGTGAGGCGTTGAGGAATTTCCTGCAGCGTTTCAGCCAGGTACGCAACACAATCCCTCACATCGCCCCCCACGCGGTTATCCACGCGTTCCGTTCGGGCGTGCGCGACCAGCGCTTGCTCGAAAAGATGGGCACCCGCGACGTCAAAACCACGGCGGAACTGTTCAGTCTTGCCGACCACTGCGCCCGCAAGGAGGAAGCCCGGGCGTGGAACAAGCCGCATCCTGAGGTCCTCGCCCAGGACCCTGGGGAAGAGGGCGAGGCCTCACGTTCCGCGGCGCGGCGGACAGGCGGAAGCGCCAGAAGGCAAGGAGGTCGCCGAGAACTTCGCCTTGGCGGCGTCCGGCGGCCCCCGGGGCCGCGCCGCCCGCCAAGACGACTATGGCGGCAAGCGGCAGAAGGCTGAGCGCGCGCCGCCGCCACCGGCTGCGGGCCGGAAATGGTGCTCCGTCCACGAGACGGACCGCCACGACCTCACGGAGTGCCGCGCCGTCCAGAACCTGGCTGAGCGCACTAAGAAGTTCCAACAGGAGCGGCAGCAGGACAAACCCGCTCCCAATCCGGAGCACCCTCTCGAGTTCCAAGAGCCCGAGAATGTCATCGCCACCCTTGACGGCGGGGCACACGCTCACTCCTCGCGTCGTGGCTTCAAGGCCATGAAGCGCGAGCTGTTAGCCGCGACCCCGAGGCCAGCGGCGTCCCGGAGGCTGAAGTGGTCGGACATTCCGATCACCTTCGCCCCACGACCATCCAGCCCGGGTGCCTGGGGAGGGACAGCTCGCCCTGGCGGTCTCCCCACCATATGCAACGTGAAGGTGGGCCGTGTCCTCGTCGACGGGGGCGCCGCCCTCAATATCCTTTCCCCCGAGGTCTTTGAGAAGATCAAGGCCCCGGGGACGAATCTCGCGCCCTCGTTGCCCATCATCGGGATTACGAAGGGCCTCACTTGGCCTCTCGGCCAGGTCTCGTTGCCCGTCACCTTTGGTGATCGCGGGCAACTTCCGCACCGAGCACGTCGTCTTCGACGTTGCCGAGTGCAACCTCCCGTACAACGCGGTCCTCGGGCGCCCGCGTTGGTGAAGTTTATGGCGGTTTACGCACTACGCGTACCTAACCATGAAGCTCCCAGGCCCCTCGGGCCCGATCACAGTTCTCGGGGACGTGAAGGCCGCCCTCTCGTGCGCCGAGCAGCGTGCGGCCGACATCACCCCCGTAGCTCCTGACGCGGCGGGCGGCGCGGGGCCTTCGCTACGCCGCGCCCCCAAGCCGCGCATCGTCGCCACCGATGCGGAGCTAGTCAAGGAAGTAGTCCTTGGCGATGACCCGTCCCGGACCGTCAAGGTTGGCGGTTCGCTGGACGACAAATAGGAAAGCGCGCTCATCGCCTTCCTCCGGGCAAACACCGACGTCTTCGCCTGGCAACCATCGGACATGCCCGGGGTCCCCAGGGGGGTGATTGAGCACCGCTTGGCCATCCGCGCGGGCTCGCGCCGGTGCGGCAGAAGGTACGACGACAGGCCCCAGAGCGCCAGGCCTTCGTCCGTGAGGAGATCGACAAACTTCTCGCGGCCGGCTTCATCCGTGAGGTCGTCCACCCGGAATGGCTGGCCAACCCAGTCGTCGTCCCCAAATCCAACGGGAAGCTGCGAATGTGCATAGACTACACCGACCTCAACAAGGCTTGCCCCAAAGATCCATTCCCTCTGCCTCGCATAGACCAGATAGTCGACTCCACCGCGGGGTGCGACTCTTTGTGCTTCCTTGACGCTTATGCAGGATACCATCAGATCCGCATGGCAGAGGAGGATGAGGAAAAAACTTCTTTTATTACCCCCCAGGGGGCCTTTTGTTATATGTGCATGCCTTTCGGGTTAAAGAATGCTTGTTCCACTTTCCAGCGGGCTGTCCGTGTAACATTTGAATCGCAGCTAGGTCGCAACATGGAGGCCTACGTCGACGATTTGGTGCTGAAGTCGCGCGACTGCACCACTCTACTCCATGATCTGGCCGAGACGTTCAGTAACCTTCGATGCACAAGGATGAAGCTGAACCCGGACAAGTGCGTCTTCGGGGTCCCGGCCGGCAAGCTCCTCGGGTTCCTCGTGTCCAGCCGCGGCATTGAGGCGAACCCGGAGAAGATAGCAGCAATCGACCGCATGCGCCCCCCGACGAGGCTACGGGAGGCCCAGAAGCTGACCGGGTGCGTGGCTGCACTCGGTCGTTTCATCTCCAGGCTTGGGGAGCGTGCCCTCCCCCTATTCAAGCTTCTTAAGAAATCCGGGCAGTTCACCTGGACGGATGAGGCGGATCAAGCCCTTGATGAGCTCAAGAGGTACCTGACTACGCCCCCTGTCCTCGTAGCACCGGCACCAGACGAGCCCTTGTTGCTCTACATCGCGGCAACCCCGCAGGTGGTAAGCGCGGCGCTCGTCGTCGAGCGCCCCTTGCCAAGCAGGCGCGCGACCCGGGATTTACCTCCCGGGCCCGCCACCGCGGAGCCCGAACCTGGGCAGCCTCGCCAAGGCGAGTGCGAGCCCGGGGACGCGGCGCCCGGGACCATCCCAACATTGCACCCTGGGGCCCCAAGGTCCCAGCTCCGTACCCGTTCCCATAGGCGAGAGCTCGCCCCCTCCGGGGGGAGCAGAGCCCGGATCCCCGGCCCATGCCGGGCCGGCGTCGGGAAATACGCACCAGAAGCCGGTGTACTTCGTCAGCGAGGTACTCCGTGACGCCAAATCGCGCTATCCCCAGGCGCAAAAGATGCTCTACGCAGTTCTCATCGCATCCAGGAAACTTCGCCACTACTTCCAGGCGCACAAGGTGTCCGTAGTCACATCCTTCCCCCTCGGGCAGATATTGCATAACCGGGAGGGAACGGGCCGCGTCGCTAAGTGGGCGATCGAGCTCGCCGAGTTCGACCTCCACTTCCAAGCGCGCCACGCCATCAAAAGCCAAGTCCTGGCGGATTTTCTGGCGGAGTGGACGCCGGGGCCCGAGCCGGATCCTGTGCTGGACGCCGGATTCCCGGCCCCCGAGCTGCCGCCCGACCTGCGCCTCCACTGGATAATGAACTTCGACGGCTCCTGCGCCCGGCGGGCTTGTCGCCCCAGCGCCGGGGCCGGGGTCGTCCTCGTATCGCCCGCCGGGGATGAGTTCCGCTTCGTCGTCCACCTCAACTTCGGAGCCACCAACAACATGGCCGAGTACGAGGGCCTTCTCGCCGGCCTCCGGGCCGCGATCGCCCTCGGGGTGCGACGGTTGTGCGCGCAAGGCGACTCCGAGCTCGTCATCAACCAGGTGTCCGGGGAGTACCAGACCCTGGACCCCCAATTGGCCGCATATGTGGACGAAGTGCGGAGGCTTGAGCGCCGTTTCGACGACCTCACGCTTCGCCACGTCCCTCGCAGTTGCAACCTAGCCGCCGACGAGCTCTCAAGGCTGGCTTCCTCGCGGGCGTCAGTCCCCTCGGGGGTTTTCCAGGAAGCCCTCGAGACCCCCTCGGTGCGCTCACCCGGGACCTCGGGCTCAGCCCCTGAGCCCGGGTCTGAGCCTGACACGCGCTCCCAGCCCCAGGATTTGGTCCTCGCGGCCGGACCCAGCGCGCCTTCCTGGATGGACGAAATCCGGGCATATCTTCTCCGAGCACATCTCCCCGAAGACGACGTGGAAGCAGAAAGGATCGCTCGCTTGTCCAAGCGCTATGTCCTGGTAGAAGGGGACCTCTACCGGCGTGGCGCCAACAGCGTCCTGCTCAAGTGCGTTCCGCGCGGCTCCGGCGTCGAGATCCTCGCCGACATCCACGAAGGGGAGTGTGGCAGTCACGCCGCATTTCGATCCCTGGTCGGTAAGGCTTTCCGGCAGGGATTTTATTGGCCCACGGCCTTGCAGGACGCGTTCGACCTCGTCCAGCGCTGCCGCGCGTGCCAGTTTCATGCCAAACAGAGCCACCAGCCGGCGCAAGCACTCCAGATGATCCCCCTGTCCTGGCCTTTCGCGGTCTGGGGACTCGATATCCTCGGCCCCTTTCCCCGGGCAGTCGGGGGTCACCGGCATCTGTATGTCGCCATCGACAAGTTCATGAAGTGGCCGGAGGCGTTCCCCATAATCGACATCGACAAGCACTCAGCGCTCAAGTTCATCCGGGGAATCACCAGCCGCTTCGGGATCCCCAACCGCATTATCACCGACAACGGCACGCAGTTCACGAGCGAGCTCTTCGGCGAATACTGCTCCGATGTCGGCATCAAGCTCTGCTTCGCCTCCCCTGCCCACCCTACCAGCAATGGGCAGGCCGAGAGAGCGAACGCCGAGATCCTACGGGGCCTCAAGACAAGGTCCTACAACGACCTCAAGAAACACGGCGTCAAGTGGATCGACGAGCTCCCAGCGGTCTTGTGGGCCAATCGTACCACACCGAGTCGGGCGACCGGGGAGACCTCGTTCTTCCTGGTATACGGGGCTGAGGCCGTTCTGCCGTCAGAACTCACCTTCGGCTCCCCCCGGATACAGCGCTACAGCGACAACACCGACCATGACAACATGCAGCTCGACAACCTCGACTTCCTCGAGGAGCGAAGACGACGCGCCTCGCTCCGAGTCGCCCGTTACCAGCAAAGCCTTAAGCGCTATCACCAGCGCAAGGTTCGAGCCCGATCACTCCAGGTCGGGGACCTAGTCCTCCGCCGTGTCCTTACACGTGCTGGAAAGAATAAGCTTTCCCCCATGTGGGAAGGCCCCTTCCTGGTGATCGGTGTCTCCCGACCGGGCTCGGTAAGACTGGGCCAGGAGGATGGGACCCCGCTTCCCAATCCTTGGAATATCGAACATCTTCGCAAGTTTTATCCATAAGCATATCCTGTAAGTTACGGCAAGCTTGGGCCAGCGCCGGTTTTCTTCCAATCTCGGCGCTGGCCGGGGGCCCCCATATGTATTCGCCTTCGTATATAGCTTTTTAAATATCTTTCCTTTCGTATATAGCTTTTTAATATCTTTCCCGGTGTCGTCCTTTTTGTTTGTTTCCATGTGTTGCGCTCGTGGCTGTCTCGTTCCTTTGGGGGCATAATCGGGCCGCGCCCGTGCGACAGTTGGGGTTCGCGCATTATCATCAGTTCCCTACTGACGAGTAACCGCATCCCAACGTGCTAGGTTCAAGGCGTTGTCGAGCTGGCGGGGACCTAAGGGCGCCCTCCGGGAGGCGCCTCGGGTCCCGGCGACTCCGGCGCCTTACCTGGCTAGCTTCGGGGTCGGTTCTTTCCGAAGGTAGGGGGTGAAATGGTTATGCGTGATCTTTTCCTCCGCACGGTCGCGGCTCTGAGGGCCCGTTCGGGAGATGATCGACGCCACGATTCGTAGCATTGAGTGGGCAAGGGAGCGAGCCAGATACTCTCATAATTCACTGTGCGCAGATTAGACCCGGCGGGCTCAAGAGGGGGACCCAGGGTCACACCCCAGGAACGTCCTTGGGACCCCGGACCCGAGGTGAATGTGCGGGGAAGGTGTTCCCGGGACTGGCCTGTGCTCGGGCCCGGCCTGGGGGCCCCTCCCCCAGATTTATCCCCGGCGGTGATTCTCGGCACTGGGGCTAGCAGCTCCCCCGGACCCGGGCTCGTGCTCTCGCGGAACCATGCCATCTTGACTGACAATCCAGATACGTAATCTTGTCTAACTGTACATATCGCTCGATTCCTTTTTCTTCCTGCGCTTGTGTGGCCGTCCGTATTGCTCTCCTCGGCCCCGGGCGCAAAGCGGAATCTGCCAGGCCGAGCGCGGGGGCCATCGGGTTAGTCTCGCCCTAGTTGCTGAGGCCCCGTGGTCGGGTCGTGGACCGCGCCCCGGGCACTGTCGATGCTCCGGGGTCTCGGGCAAAGTCCCCCTGTCGGGCCTGCCTAGACTCCCGGGGCGGGCTACGGTGCCCGGTCGGCCAGTTCCTCCCCGGCCACGGCCGAGGCGCTGGGTACCTCGCTACCCGGGACCCCGGGCGCGGCCAGGGCCGGCTCCCGAGGGGCTTCCGGCGAGTCAAGAGGCTCGAGCGTAGCATTTCGGCCATACCTAACACGCGTGGGGCTCCTTTTCGTATTTTTCTCTCTCTAGCAGGCTCCTCCCGGGACGGGCAACTGCTAAGCCCACGGCACTCGGGAGCCAATCTCCCGGGGCGGGCGGCGCGGGAGTCGTGGGAGGCCAAGTAACGGCCGCTTCCCGCGAGGAGGAGTGGAGCTCGGACCGTCCGCTTGGGAATCGGACAGTCCGGACTGCCTTGATTGGGACTTAACCGTCCTAGGGACTGAGTTCCCAGGGCGAGCGGTTATGCTGGGCCCCAAGGAGGGCTTACACGCAGCGACCGGTCACAGCCGCCGGACTCGGACTCAGGCGACACCCGGCGCTCGGCGTTCCCGGGCCCGGGATGTCAAGACGAACAAAAACAAGTATTGAGCATCCAGGGCGCGAAGGCCCGAACACAGGTGAAGTCAAAATGCAAGCATGCGCGGAGGACCACAACCGTCGCCGCGCGAGGAGAGATCACTCATCGGGCCCGGCCCCTTCGCCGGATTCTCGAGGTGTTCCCCCCGGTTGAAGAATCTGGCCTCCGTTGCAGCAGCGTCGGTCACGGCCTTTCGAGCCTCTTCTTCCCCGTCGGCGGGGAATCCCTCTAGCACCGGGGCCAGGGAAAACTCCGCGTCCCGAGCCCGGTAGCAGCCAAGGACCTACTCCGCCACCCGCGTGGCGAGCTCTATTCCTTCCTTCTCCAGGACCTCGTGGATTCGCCGGGGTAGCAAGTCCAGCGTGTCTAGCAAGTCACCGAGCTCCACCAGCTCCTGACCGACCCCGGGGGGCACCTCGGGCTTTCGCGGGGGTGCCTGGATGCCGATGCGCTTGAGACGTCCCCGGGCACCGGAGCTGTACCGCCCCAGGCAGGCCGCGATCTCGCTGTCGAGATTCTTCTGGAGGGCGAGGCTATCTGGCACCGTTCTCAGCCGTTCCTCTGCCCTAGCCAGCTGCTCGGCTGAGCTGGCCGCGCCTGCTGATGAGGGGGAGCCGCTTGACGCGGCCCGCACGGCGGCCCCGCACGCCATGGCCTCAAGGTCGGCCGCGCGTTTCCAGGAGACCTCCATCTCCGCCTGCCGGGCCTCGGCAGCCTCCACCGCCGCCTCTCGCCGGGCCAGGGAGTTCTCTTTCTCCTTGAGGATCGCCTCTCGCGTCCCGAGAGCCTCGGCTTTGGCGTCCATGTCGGCGGCCAGCATCTTCGCCTGCTCTGCCTCGCGTTGGTGGTCGGCCTCCCGCCCTTCGAGGTCTCTTTCCCAGGACACCAGCTTCTCCTCCTTGCTCAGGAGGCGGCTCATGCCGTCTCGGGCCATGGCGCTGGAAAGCTTGGCGCCCTCCTCGTTAATCACCGCGGTTTTCTCCCGCGCGCTGGTCTCGCGCTCCTGGGCCGCGAGACCGGCCTCCTGGCCCCGGAGACGTTTTCTCCTGAGAGGAAATCTCCTCTTCCCGCGCCTCCGTCTCTGACCGGGCACGGGAGGCGTCGTCGGCGGCAAGCTCGATGGCGCCCTTCGATCGGACGATGCACCTGTCCCCCTGCCGCGATCTCCGGCCGGAGAGTTGCTACGAAGAACTCGACGGCGGCGCCCGAGTCCCGGGCATATATCCCATCTAAAGCGGCAAGGACGTCAAGCTCTACCAGCTCAAGATGAACCAGGCGGACCCAGCGTCCCCTCGATTCTTCAAACACGTGGCCCCGTTTCTGCCCGGAGCGGTTCCGGCCGAGCAACAGGGCCAGGGGCCACTGTCGGCGAAATGGGACTGGGGGTCCCACAGCCTGCGGGGACGCGTGGATCCATAGCCACGTCAGTTCCCCAGGGCGTCATCTCCCCATTGCTCCCGGGCTCGTCCCCGGGGCGTCATCGCCATCTGCCCCGGGCTCGTCCCCGGGGCGTCGTAGCCAACGGCCCCGGGCCCGTCCCCGGGGCGCTATCGCCATCGGCCCCGGGCTCGTCCCCGGGGGGCTGTCTCCATCGGCCCCCCGGGGCGCTATCGCCATCGGCCCCGGGCTCGTCCCCGGGGCGCCGTAGCCAACAGCCCCGGGCTCGTCCCCGGGGCACCCTCTCCATCGGCCCCGGGCACGCGCCCGGGGCGTCGTCTGTGTCGGCTCGGCCCCGGGGCCTCATTGGCCTCGGGCCCGCGCCTTGCCTCCGGGTGCTATTGTCTCATTGCCTGCCCGGGCCCACATGTCGGCCCCGCCAGGCTCTGAACCAGCTCCCCAAATATTCGCATTAACGGCGCCTCCCGCCTGTCTCCCGACAGCATCTCCAGGAGACAGCCGCTGTCACGTCTCTGTGCTCCAGCCGCCCACAGCCGAGCGGCAAAGCGACCAGACCAGCCACCCTCGGCGGCCGAACCGACAGCACCTTGACGCTCCAGCCGCCCACAGCAGACCATGCTCCGGCCGACCGCAGTAGCAGGGCCAGGCGGCGACTGGACGTCCCTCCGGCACGGCGCGGCAGGCGGCGGCGTGCGTGCGAACGAGTGGTAACTAGCTCTCTCTCGGCACTGTGGACTCCCCTAAATCTATAAAGGAGGATCCAAGCCACCAGGGAAAGGGCAGACTCAACTTAGGACCTCTAACTCCCAGCCCTCCGCACCGGAGCTCACTCGACTGTTTCTCTTCCTTAGCGCCGGCCAGTGGGCTGAGCTCACCTTGTAAACACCAAGCCACATTCATCCACTACATAGCATACACACAGGAGTAGGGTATTGCGCTTCCAGGCGGCCCGAACCTGTCTACGCCTCCTGTCTCTCTCTCTCCCGTGAGTTCGCAACGGTTCGGATGGTCCGGATCCGGATCGGACGGTCCGAGCCCTTGTACCTTCCAGCTCGGGCCCCCTCTGTTCCCGCCCGAGCACTGATCCGTCTGACGCCGTGTCCGCCTGAAGAACTACTCCCCTGGCCGAATCTCAAAAGGGGGGGTCTTCTGACTTCCCGCCGTCGGGGTTCCATCCTTCGACAGAGTGGTTCGGCGTGGACAGCGAATATACATCCCCTAAGATGAAAAGGTCAAGAACCTGATTCTCAAAGAGGGCCATGAGACATGGTACTCAATCCATCCCGGTAGTACCAAGATGTATCAAGATTTAAGGAAGGATTTTTGGTGGGCAAGCATGAAGCGTGATGTAGCTGAATATGTGGCGCTCTGTGATGTGTGTTAGCGAGTGAAGGCTGAGCACCAAAGGCCAGCCGGCCTACTACAGCCATTACAAATCCCGGAATGGAAATGGGAGGAAGTTGGAATGGATTTCATCACTGGTTTGCCAAGGTCACAGCGAGGCAATGACTCAATATGGGTTGTAGTGGATCGGTTGACAAAGGTAGCACACTTTATACCAGTGAAAACCACTGACAAAGGAACCAAGCTAGCTGAATTGTATTTCTCTCGGATTGTTTGCTTACATGGTGTGCCAAAACGGATAGTTTCGGACAGAGGTGCCCAGTTCATCTCACATTTTTGGAAACGGTTGCAGCAAGCAATGGGAACCAACCTAGCTTTTAGCACTGCTTATCACCCGCAAACTGGAGGACAAACTGAGAGGGTGAACCAAACTCTAGAGGACATGTTAAGAGCGTGTGTGCTGTCCCATGGACCAAGCTGGGAAAATTGCTTGCCATATGCCGAGTTTTCTTACAACAACAGCTACCAAGCAAGCCTACAAATGTCACCATTAGAGGCTCTCTATGGGAGGAAGTGTAGAACACCTCTAAGCTGGTCACAAGTTGGTGAGAGACACGTTTTTGGCCCAGCTTCGATCAATGAAGCGGAAGAGCAAGTTCGGTTGATTAGAGAAAGATTGAAGGAAGCCCAATCAAGACAAAAGAGCTATGCTAACCAAAGGAGACGTGAGCTGAAGTTCAGACCTAATGACTTCGTATATCTCAAAGTGACCCCGCTGCGAGGTACCCACAGGTTTCAAGTCAAGGGAAAATTAGCACCACGGTACGTTGGATCGTATAGGGTGCTTGCAAGAGTAGGAGAAGTGGCCTATAGGTTGGACCTGCCACCCGAGCTATCTGAAGTGCACAATGTCTTCCATGTATCACAGTTAAAGAAGTGCCTCAGAGTGCCCACTGAGGTTGCGCCGGTAGGAAGCATCGAACTACAACAAGACCTCACGTACAAAGAGCACCCAATCCGCATAATAGAAGAAGCTGAGCGGCGGACAAGGAACAAGACAATCAAGATGTGCAAAGTACAGTGGAGTAACCACACAGTGGATGAGGCAACCTGGGAGCGTGAAGACCGTCTTCGAAGCGAGTTTCCCTACATCTTCACCGAGCCGACCTAATCTCGGGGACGAGATTCATTTTAAGGGGGGTAGGTTTTGTAACAGCCCACTTTTGTTGTTTGGTGCATAAAACCGTTTTTTCCATCTGCATGCTCTTCATGTCATCTTTCATGCATGAAAAACCCAGCCTTGTCCCCAAGTTTCTTTCGGTTGGAAGCATGCTGCCCCAATCGGACCATCCCCTTGGGGATTGGACGGTCCGAATCCTTCCCATCGGACCAGACTCCTCCCGATCGGACCAGCCGCCTCCCGATCGGACCTTCGCCCGTGCCCGCGCTTGCTCGCGCCTGGGCTCTCTCTCGAGTCCGCGCCCTTTTCTCGTGCCCGGGGACTTGGCTCTCTCTTGAGTCCGCGCCCTCGCGCCCGGACTCTGCTTCCGAGCTCGCGCCCGGACTCTCTCTCCCGACCTCGAGCTCACGCCCGCACCATCGTCCCGACCCCGACCTCGCGCCCGCGCCCTCGCTCTCCCGACCTCGCGCCCGCGCCCTCGCCTGTGCTCGCGCCCTCTCGCTCCCGAGCTCGTGCCCGCGCCCTCTCTCTCGCAAGCCCGCGCCCGCGCCCTCGCCTGTTTCTCTCTCTCGAGTCCGTGCCCTTTCTCGCGAGCCCGCGCCCGCGCTCCCTCTCTCCCGAGCTCGCGCACGCGCCCTCTCTCACGCCCGCGCCCTCTTGCGAGCCCGACCCCGCGCCCTCTCTCTCGCAAGCCCGCGCCCGTGCCCTTGCCTGCGCCCGCGCCCGCGCCCTTGCCTGCGCCCTCGCTCTCGAGCTGCGCACGCGCCCTCTCGCTCCCGACCTCGAGCCCGTGCCCTCGCTCTCGAGCCCGCGCCCACGCCCTCGCCTGTGCCCGCGCCCTCACCTGCGCCCGCGCCTGTGCTCTCTCCCGAGCCCGCACCCGTGCTCCCTCTCTCCCGAGCTCGCGCCCGCGCCCTCTCTCGCGAGCCCGCGCCAGTCAGCTGGCTTTTTAGTCCGCCTATCTATGTTATCATCGGCTTCTAGCTGATGCTCAAGTATGCGAATGCTATCGGCAATCGGCCGGTTTGCTTCTCACTTATAACATCATCGGTTTGTATCAATCTGTATCGGCCGATTGGTTTCGGCGTCAACCCAGAGACAGTCCTGAAGTGTGAATCTTCGACACGTGATGCTACCGGTTGTGCCCTGTCCTCCATCGTCCAAACGAGATCACGCGAGAATCTCTCTCCGCCCGTGCGGCTCGGCCAGGTGGCTTCCTCTGCGCGCCCCAGACCACATGAGAGGGAGAGGCAGAGCCACCTTGGGACCTCGCGAGATACCCCCGACAGCCTCAGCAGCGCCCTGCCCTATCCCATCTGTCTGCTGCACGCTTGCCCGCGCACACGCCATCGCAAGACCGTGGAGCAGAGCAGCGCCCCTCCCCTCTCCTCTCCTTCCCTGCCTTCCTTTTAACCAAGCCTATGCCCTCCTGCCTCCCCAGCTCGCCCTCTTTCTCACGCACCCAAGGACCCAGGCGATTGCCCCTTGGTTCGCTGAGAACGTGAGGTGCCGCCCACGGCGCCGGCGAGCACACGCTTTTCGTCTGAGAGCTCCGGTGAGTTTTACCTTGTCTCAGCTGTGTCACCACGCGTTCTTGCCCAACCTAACTCCGTTTTCATCCTCGGCAAGCAGCAGGCACCACCGCAGCCCCATCGCGTTTTGCAACGCCGACCGGGTGCCGCCGTGACCTTGCAGCCGCTAATCTACGCCCTGGTGAGTTAGCGCTGTCCTGGCTGTATCACCATCTTCCATTCACTCTTTGAACTCATCACAGCGCTTGACTGCAGCCTCCATCGCGAGCAACCCTTTTGCCGAGCCGACCACCGCCTCAACGTCGCACCCCATGGCCAGCACTCTTCGGTGAGCTTCTGTTTCTGCATGTACTTTCTTTTTACTCCTGGGAGGCCACTAGTTCTCCCCACGTCCTGGGCTTGGCCTGTCACGCCATTGTTTTGCCATCCACCCAAGTGTCACCACCATGGCCGCATGTGTGGATGAGGCTCCATCGGAGCATGGCCGCATGTAGTAGAGCCTTCGATCTTACATGCAGGACCCCTAGAGCTTCCCCACACCCCTGCATCACTAGCCATTCACTAGAGCATGAGAGGACAGTGGTAGACAAGCCGTGCATTAGCTTGGCTTTTCATCAAACACCTAAGGTGCGCTTGTGTTTGAGTGAGTAGCAGCCACCCCATCAGCCCCATGCAAGCCGGGTTGGCCCCTCTAGCGTCAAAGCAGGATAAAACCCCGAGTAGAGTAGCTGCTGTTGTTTTCCCGTTTTTGCCGGTTGTCGTTAACGTGCGAAGACGTGTAGTTTGCGCGTGCGAAGACATCGTTTTTTTTGGACCGAGGCGTTCGACACTACCGAAGCCTTGCCGTAGGTTCCACCTGTACATCCAGTGACTCCTAGGCCCTAGAAACCCTCCACGCCCCCAAATGCCTTAGATTAAAACTTCACGCCCGGTGGATTTCACGTGTTAGGCCATTTTATTGACGTGTGAGCGTGCGCGATTAATATCCTAGCAAGTTGGAGAATATCCACTTTTGGGAGTTGTCCTTAGGTTCACAGCAGCACACATGTAGGTTTCGTACCATAAAAATGCCCTAGAACCGAAAACGTCTCAAATAGACCACCCGTTAAGTCGGTAGAATGTTTTCAGCCGTTTCTGCAGTTCGGTCGAGCGAAAACGCTGTTTTCTCATTTATTTTCGATTTTAGGACAGAGCAGACTTCGTTTAGCCGTATCTCCCTCATACGAACTCGGATTCAAGCGATTCTTTTTCCTAAATTCATCTAAAATCATGCACTTGCATATTCTGCAAAAATATTTGTACTTCCTGTTCTGTTAAATATTTTGCCGTTGTTTTCATTGCATTCGTTTGGCATTCTCGTAGAACACGACGTTGTTGACCCGGTTGTGGAAGGATCAGAAGAGTTCCAAGAAGTCCAGGAACAAGGCAAGCACCCCCTTGATCAATTGCTCCTATATTTCAAACTTACAAACTATATTGATTGCAAACTATTATGCATGCGATGTTTTACTTGAAAATGTGTGGGAATCTTGGGTAGTTAACCTCTTGTTGCATATGCCCTATCCTTGTTACTTGAGTATCATGAATTCCTTGTCACTTATGTTGCCACTGAAAATTTGGGTTCATGTGGTTGGGAAGATGTCAATAGGTATGCTTAGTTTGCTTTTTAATCAAGGCTACTTGTTACTTGATTTTGGGATGTTGGGAAAAAGAAGCATTTGCGAAATTATGGAAATGAAAACAGTGGGTAATTCCCCTGTGCTCTTGGTGGAAAACAAAAACTGAAAACAAGCTTTTGGACTTGGGCGAGTGGATGTAGTGTTCGGTGCCTTGTTGTGGTACCGATTAGGTGGTTGTCTCGCCCGGGGCACTAAGGACCGATTCTATGGTGTAGCTAGAACCAAGAAGCACAGTGCAAACCACATGTGGCTCTTGTGGGGAGTTCCTAGCTTAGTATATTGTTGATACCTAGCAATAGACCCGCCGGTGGTAGTAGTAGGTCATTTTTGTTGACATTGGGATAGTGCGGGTTATGGTTTTTGTCCATAGCTCGAAGGTACCTTGATTATTGTTCAAGGGTGACCAGCACATTGTATGAGCCTTGGGGATTTTGGGAGGCCTCCCAACTCCCTAGGGATGGATCATAAGCGCGGGATATTGCTAGGTCAACGGTGGAAAGGCTTTGTCATTGATGGTGTGAGCCTCCTGTGTGGTAACTCATATTGTCCTTGTCATGTGGGTACAGTTGTACGCACTCTCGAGAGTTAAAACTATTCGAATAGCCGTGTCCTCGGTTATGGACGACTTGGGAAATTCTCCACCGTAGTAGTTTTAATTTTTGGGAACTGTTTTGGGGAAAGATTTTGGTGCGAACGGGGAGTTCGCTGGGATGGTTGTGGCAGCGTGTTGCCACTGTTGGCTGGCATGGGCAGGGAGCCCATATGGTTGGAAACACTTGGGGGTTGATGCTTATATACTTGTTTGCTGTGGTAGCTTGATTTACAAAAATTTCGTTGCAAAACCGCAATGTTTTCGCTATGTATATTATGATTTATGCAAACTGCAGGACCTGAACCATTCCTTGTTTATCTTCGCATATTATGGAATACCATTGCAAACACTATAAGTCTTGCGGAGTACGTATTGTACTCACACACGCTTGTGTGACTTCTTTTTTTTAGAGATGGTTGAGGAGGACCCGACAATCGGGTACTTCTATGCAGCGGGTTTTGGAGACGACGACGACGGTGCTTACTAGGGCTTACCGGTTGGTTGCCTGTGGGTGGGCAGAGGCATACTTGCTGGTTTTTGGTGCCTCTATTATCTTGTTTCCGCTGTTGAACTCTTTGTTAATTTGCTGTTCTATTTGGCCGGTCGGCCTCTATGTAACCGCTAAAGTCTAGACTCTTGTACGACTTATGTTTGGTCTGCTGTGAGCTGAACCTGTGATGTATGGATTATGATGCCAATGTTGAATGTGTGTGCTAGCAATTGATCGTGGGACTAGCACGGTACACACATAGGGTTCGGGGTCAAACCCGGGTCCGACATATAGCCCCAAGTATTTAAAGAAGATAGCAATCTAAGCTCTTCATTCTCGCTAGCAATGTGAACAACATGTCTAAAATCAGCACATGGTGGTTCAACAACATTACTAACATATTCATTCACTAGTTGTGGCACGGATATAAGTGAAGCATTGCACAACTCTTCTTTATGACAAGAAATAGGAACCAAATCATCGTGTGACAAAGGTAAGTTAACATATGATTCCACTGGAGATTGCTCTAAACTAACATGATTAGTGGACATATATAGCACATCAGAATTGTCCATACCTTGAGTGAATGTAGCACTATTTCTGTTACCTTTGTTCTCATTTTCAAAAACTGTAGGTGCACTCTTAATTAAACCATCTTGAAACATGCATGGAACAATAGGTGGATCTTCTGTCTCTATGTCTTTCTTCTTTTCCTCATTACCTTGGCTCTTCTCAGATACTGGTGGTGACACTGTACGATTACACGAAGAAGGGAACGGCTTAGTTGATCCTGCTGTTGTCGTTGTTCGTGGCGTGAAGGAAATGCCAAAGTTGCTCCGGTTCCTCTGTTGACATCCCTGCAATTCCTTCTCTGCAAGCATAGCAAGCTGGAACAAACGATTGACAATACTAAATTCCTTATAATCAACAATATCCTGAATTTCACGCCTCAAACCACCATAAAAACGACAGATTTTATCCTCTGTATCCTCCACTACCTCACAACGCAACATTCCTATTTGTAGCTCCTGAAAGTAATCTTCTACAGATTTTTCCCCTTGGTCTAAGCGTTGCAACTTATTTCTCAAATCACGTTTGAAAGATGGAGGAATAAACCTACCCCACATTGCTCGCTTTAGTCTATCCCATGTGTCAGGTTCTAGGCCAGATTTAACTAGCTCATTCCACCACATAATGGCAAAATCCTTGAACTCACTAGTTGCTTGCCTAACCCTATGGACTTCAGGAACTAGATGGGAATTAAATTTTTGCTCTACGGTCATCTCCCAATCCAAATAAGCTTCAGGGCCATATTTTCCAGAAAATGACGGCAAGGTAAATTTAACTTTAGCAAAAGGATCATCGTTACCTCGCCCTTGGTGGCGGTTACCTCCCATACCTCACCGGTTGAATCGCAGCCGTTGTCGTAGGCGCTCTTCACGAAGTGTATCACATGCGTCGCTATTGTCGGCTTCCTCTTCTTCATTATCTCCATCATCGTCAACAAGTGGTGGTGTTGGCTAACGGTTTGCTACCAGTTGTTCGACGCGGTTAGTGAGGGTGGTAATGCTCCCCACGATAGCCTGGAGGTCTTCCCGCATAGCATTCACGGCAGCTACATTCTCCTCAATCTTCTGATCTAGCTTAACGATCTCCTCTTTTGAAGCACAACAGCGAAATCATTCACCTCACCTACCATGGTTAGTAAAAAATAGGAAACAAACAGCAAAAAAGTGTTATCCCTATCAACTACTACTCTGCAAGGATAGTGGACACTCGCAAATGGAAGCACCTTACCGAGCTCTTACAAGGTTCTGAGACTAGCGAGCAAAAGATGGTACAACCGGTGGCTGGTTCGTGATACCTTGAGGGCGTGATCCAGTGATTGCAAGGGTCGAGACCGTGCTGACCATAAGTATATATGTGGAGCTTGGGAGACTAAAAATGTTAGTGGCACACAATTCAATAACAGATAGTAATGCTGAAAAAATGTCCCAAGCACTTGTCCTAGTTGCTGGCCTAAACGAGTTCTAAACCAGATGTGATAAAACAAGGGCGACAAACAAGTATGAAAGGACAACAGCAAAGAAATAAGGACAAGGTAAGAACACAGCACAAAACAGCACACAGATGGCTCCCTGGTGTGTTCAATGTGCTCCTCTCCTTTTTTTTTCTTTTTTTTCTCTTTCGCACCTTTTTTTTTATTTTTCTTTTATTTTTTTGATATTTTTTTTCAACTAGGAGCACAGGAACAACAACCTCAGGAAGGTGGCAGCTCAGTTTGGTATAAGGTGTGAACTGTGGAAATACGCGAGCGTGCTTTAAAAAGCGTGCTAGAACTTCGGAGTGCGAAAACCCAATCTTCCAGCCTGAATTTTGCAAAAGTAATTTTGGCGAACCCAACAAAGTGGGGGGTAGCGGATGGGAAATTTTTCGTAGATGTCCGTAGACTATTTATTTGCCTGATTCTGACTCCGTATGAGAAAGTTATGGCTATTTCAAGGAAGGTCCTCCGTATCAGTGTTTTGGTGGAGGCTGAAACAGAAACAGGTGGTGAAACCGGGGATGATATGGTGGCGGTGGCTACTGGAGAGGTGGATGGCAATGTAGGGTGATCAAGGACGTGATATATGACACTAAAAAAAGAACACACAAAGACCAACACTTGCACCAAATAGTTAGTATATGGGAAAACAGAGACAATGGTGGTGGTGACTAGGGTTTGTAGGGGTGCGGTGGATGGATCACGAACTGAACTCAAACACAATCTAAGCAAGCATCCAAACTCGACCTAGGACACCAACTCAACACTACGGACTCTGAAACAGAATTATGCAAAAGGCTAAACACGGTTGTAGGACAGCGGAAAAACCTACGACTACCAATTTTCTTCTTTTTTTGTGGCTTTTCTGGACTCTAGGTATAGGAAAAACAAATATTGAATAGGATGGAAAAGATATACCTAACGGGCAACCTTCGCTCTGATACCACTTGATGGCAACGGGGTGCCCGATCTTCCGTTAGGTAAAGGTAACTATCGATTTGGTGGAGAATCGACACTCACGATCTAGCTTCTAATCACCAAGACCCGAACCCTGCAATCGCAGTACCACGTCTCCTCTCGTTATCAACCATGCGCTATCCGGTTGACCTCGCCACGAAGGCTAATCCCTACATGCGAATCAAAGAACACAAGCAAGAACAAGAAAGATTGCAACTCAATTGCAGATGAATGATTATACTCTCGAGTTGGGGTCTCACAAACCGATAGACGGCGAAACTGTTCAAGGACAGAATAATCTAAGCAAAACCCACCTTTAAACAATGATGGCTACTGTATATATAGGATTTGGGACGTCCTAGGGTTATCCCTAGGGCGCACACCCCTTAGGCTTAGCCCACGATACAATTACAAGGCCCAAGGCCCAAAACAGACTCGGACTGGAAGAGGTACGTGTCTTGTTTCAATGATTTCAGACAGCTCAGGAGGAATTTTGATGTGGGACCAAAACCATCTGAAAGTAGACTTCATAAGCTTTCCAACAAGTACTCATGAGCCCCGAAAGTCCTTCTAGATCAGCGGCTAGGTCCGTTTGAAATTGATGCTATCAGGAGGCCCGAATCCGAATCCAAAACGTGCAGAACTTCATCTCTTGCCTTCTATGGACCAAAAAGTGACGTGGTGATATAGGAGTAGACTTGGGTAAGGTCTTGGTTTGGTCCCCAATCAACTTCTTTTATCATCCATATGTTTCTTGCGCTCGGTCTCTTTCCCTTCACCCAAGCAAGTATCTCTGCAAACGAGAACACACAAAACTCATGGTGCAGTAACGGCTGTTCAAATATATAACGTATAAATCTTATGTAGAAAGCATGCACCTTTGGTTGATGAATACATAAAATTGCTAGGGTCATATCCGAGCTAGTGATGTCCTCATCAAACCCGATCCCCCACGCACGCGTGCGGCCTACGGCCTACGACCCCCAGCGTCGTCCTCAGTCGCTGACAGGTGGGGCCTACCTGTCGGGTCATCGTCAACCTCCCGCTAGGGAGTACTGTTCACACCCAAGCACCGCCGCCGTAAATCCCGTGGAATCCGATCACCTTGGCCTCGATCTCTCCAAATTAGTTGGGGGAAAACGGAGCCCCTATCCTCCTCTACTTAATCCCCAAGAAACCAGAGCCCAATCGCGCATGAAATGGAGACCCGAAGCTTCCCGAGTCGGTTTCCTATCCCTAATCCGTCGCCGCAGCAAAATCCGTCAAGCCCGAGCCGGAGTCCGCTCCTCTCCACGTTAAATAGCGACCTCGTAGACCCCTAGGATCGTTTCCGTGCTTTAGATTGAACTCTAGCTAGCCCTAGACACCTTAGCCAAGAGCCTTCTCTCTCCAGTGACGTCATAAATCCCTTTTCTGAATTAAATTAATTCAGTAATGACGTAATAAATCGGATTAATTCTTTTAAATAGGCTATAAAAGGATTAAAACTTCTAAAAATCATAACTAATTCATACGAACTTGGATTGAGGTCGTTCAAGTCTCTAATTTCTTTTAAAATCAAGATCTATCCATTAAAAATACAATATTATACTGTTCATGTGTGTTGATGTACTATTTTTGCTTGTTTTGTTTATTGCCTATAGCCACCGACGTTCAAGAAGAGACGCAATTTCTCGAGGAGAGTTCCAAGGCTTGTGAGGAGCAGCAAGGCAAGTCACGCAGATTCCTCCACCCCTTTGAGCATATTGTTTCTATGATTAAAGCTATGCTTTTCCTTCAACATTGCATTTATTTTGGAATGTCATTGGTAAAGGAAACCCTAATCCTTGTTTATGGCCCTTCTGACTTGATTACTGGACATTGTACCTATGGGATAATTTTGACTAGCTAGTTTTATTTACTGGTTAGCTAGAATAACTCCAGGATTCTGCTTGGAGGATTTGCTGTGTGGCTTGCGGAGTATTTCATGTACTCATCTTGCAATCAACAATCGTCATTCAGAGGAGTACTACAGCGAGGAGGATTGCTTGGAGGATTAAGCGGGAGTCCCGATCAAGCACGTGAAGACGGTTTTGTCACGCTATCTTAGTTTTACCGTTGTTAGACATTTTATTATTTTGAGAGGTACCATTCACCTCTGTAATAAATACTTACGCTATGTAAGTAATGACTTTGATTATTAATTATGTCATGTGTGCCTCGGTTGATTCCTGGACGAGTATTTACACACAATAATACTCCGGAATTTTGGATGGAAATTGTGGGCGTGACAGTTAACTTGATGTACGCCGTTATCACCGCGTCAAAGGGGATTCAGGTATGCAGCCAATCTTGTTGTGTTTGCTAATTGGTGGTTCTTCAAGATTTTGCACTCTTGTTGCTTGTTTTGCTTGACTTGAATACTCCCTGAGTAGAAAGTGGTCGATCGGTCTGAGAAGATGGGCCGAGTTCTGTCCGAGCTCGCCCCTCAGCTTACTCTGCTCCACCAGCTCCAGACTGCCAAGGATGATCTGGAGAAATCCAGCAAGGAGAGGGAGGAGTGGCTAAAGGGATCAATGGACAAGCTCAGGGACGAGAACTGGGCTCAGGCAGGGACTATTAGAAGTAAACTTTCCTCTTGCCCAAGTGACCTTAGACAAATCTTTCTGTATTACTGATCGTTGACTCTATTTGGCTATAACTCTTGAGACAAACCTCAATAACCAATCCCTAGAAATTGAACGCCTGAGGAAAGAGCTGAAAGAGCTCGAGAAGGCGAAGTCTAAGGTGGACACCGATTATGCGAGTAAGTCTTCATGACTGTCTATGTGCTTGATTGGCCTAGTTGTCCTGATATTTCTGATGTCTTTGTCTCTTTGTGACTAGCCTTCAAAGCCAACTCGCAGATCTAGTTTGGCACCTTCGTAGAAGAAATCAAGGTGATCAAGGAATCACAGCAAATCATTGTCGATTCTGCGAAGACCTTATTGCATATCATGCAGCTGACCCTAGCCGGGCCTAGCTCCAGCTCAATTGCCCAGGTGTTGCAGTGTCTCGAGGAAGCCCTAGGAGTCCTGAAGAAGTACTCGGACGAGCGCATCACCGTAGGGATTGCCCAGGCACTAGCCATGACCAAGTCTCGCTACCCATGAGTAGATATCGAGGCGATTGGTGAAGGCTTTGCTGAGGGCACCACCCCGGAGGAGGGCTTGGAACTGATCAGCCAGGTGAGGCCAACTGCTGAAGCCATAGCTGAAGATCTGCCAATGTAAACAAGAACTATTATGTAGTTGGTGTTCATCAAAAAACAATGTGTGAATATTGTAAATACTTTTGCTGTTTGTCGTTCAGTCTTGCCGAGTACTCGCTTCCTCCAAGCCATCATTAGTTTTATCTGACTAGATAGTTTACGCCGAGTGGTTTGAGATCAAGTTAAATAAAAAAATTCACCTCTTAGGACTATACTCGGAAAAACTTACTCATCATAAAACTTCATGACTTAGATAAAACAAGCTTGGATTTTATTAATGACAATAGACATATATTATCATGTAGCCCCCGACTCACTACTCGGTTGGAACAAGTGACGTAGTGAGTCAGAGCAACAAACTTTATTTATATGTAAAAGGAGTACAAAATTCAGGTATAGAAAGGACGTAGCTGTTCTATGTTCCATGAGTTGTTGATTAGGACGCTGTCTTCTGTCTTCAGTTGGTAGGCACCCGGACGTGTCACCTCAGTGATAATGAACAGCCCCTCCCAAAAGGGAGATAATTTATGCCTGTCTTTGGTGGTTTGGATTTTTCTCAAAACGAGATCTCCCACCGAAAAGACGCGGCCACGAGCATTCCGACTGTGATAACGACGCAGGCCTTGAAGATACCTTGCCGACTAGATAGTTGTGATGTCCCTTGTTTCCTTCAACTGATCTAGTTCGACCAGTTGGTCTTTAGTTTATTTTGCATCCGAGTAGGCCCGAACCCGTGGTGAGCCGAACTCCAACTCGGTTGGTAACACATCTCAGCACTATAGACTAGGAAGAAAGGGGATTGCCTTGTCGCCTGACTAACCGTGGTTCTTAGAGACCAGAGAATGGAAGGAAGCTCTTGCACCTACCACCCTGCATATGGTTGTAGTCGGTCGAACACCCTAGTCTTGATACCTTATAAGACCATGCCATTAGCACACTCAACCTGCCCATTGCTTTCAGGGTGTGCCACAGAAGCATAACAGATCTTGATGCCGAAGTCATCATAGAAATCTTAAAAAACACCGCCAGTGAACTAAGTGTCATTGTCCGTTATAATGCGGTTAGGGACTCCAAATCGACATACGATACTCATGATGAAGTCCTTTGCCCTTGCCACTGTTATAGTAGCAACGGATTTTGCTGTGATCCACTTTGTGAATTTGTCCACTGCGATAAACAAGTGTGTAAACCCTCCTGGCGCCTTTTTGAACGGCCCGACCATGTCAAGCCCCCAAACTGCAAAGGGCCAAGAGATTGGAATTGTTTGTAGTTCTTGAGTTGGAAGATGTGCTTGCCACGCAAAGAACTGACATCCTTCGCACGTCCAAACTATGTCTTTTGCGTCTGTGACTGTAATCGGTAAAAAAAAAACCCTTGTCTGTAAGCCTTTCCGACTAACGTCCTTGATGCAGCATGGTTGCCACAGATGCCCAAGTGGATGGATTGCAGAATCTGCTTGCCCTCCTCAGGTGTGACGCAGCGCATTAGGACTCCGGATGCACTTCGACGATAGAGATCTTCTTCGACTACAAGGAAACACTTGCTTCGTCGTTTGATCTGCTCGGCTTCATTGTGATCTTTTGGGAGCTCGGTTTCCAGGAAAAACCTGGTGATTGGAGTCCGCCAATCTTGAGAGATAATTAGTACTTCATTTGTTGCCGAGGTAGGTTCAGCCCCCAACTGCTTGATTACTGGTTTCTTCTTGACTGACGGCTCCAATAGTTGCTCGACAAAAATTCCATTCGGGACCACTTCTCGTTTGGATCCTATGTTGGCTAACTTGTCTACAGCGTCATTGTATTGGCATAGCATACACGTAATCTCCAGCCCATCGAACTTGTTTTCCAGCTTTCGTACCTCCTGACAGTATGCCTCCATGTTGTCATCTACACATATCCAGTCTTTCATGACCTGGTTTACCACGAGTTGAGAATCCCCACGCACTACTAGTCGGCGAATGCCGAGTGATATGGCGTTGCAGAGCCCGTGGATGAGTGCCTCGTACAAGGCGATGTTGTGTGATGCTGGAAAGTGTATTTAAAGAACATATTTCAATTTTTCTCCGGTTGGTGACGTCAGGATGACGCCAGCTCCTGCTCTGCCAATCCCTAGAGAACCGTCGAAGTACATCGTCCAATATTCTAACTTGTCCGTTGGTGTAGCCGTCTGAACCTCTATCCACTCGGCCACAAAGTCAGCAAGTGCTTGTGACTTGAATGCTGTCCAAGGTTGAAAAACAATGTCAAACGCCATTAGCTCGAGCGCCCATTTAGCGATTCTGCTAGTGGCCTGGTGATTGTGTAGGATGTCCCCGAGTGGATGCGATGTGACGATTGTAACTTGATGCAACTGGAAATAGTGCACCAACTTCCGGACAGTTATAAGCAAACCATAGAGCAGCTTCTGAACTTAGGGATATCTTATCTTGGAGTCGCCTAGGACTTCACTGATGAAGTAGACTGGCCTCTGTACTTTTTGTATATGCCCAGGCTCTGCCCGCTCTACGACCAACACCGTGCTGACTACCTAAGAGGTTGCCACCAGATATAGCAGGAGTGGTTCCTACGGCATAGGTTATGCCAACACGGGTGGTGATGTAAGGAATTTCTTGAAGTCTTTGAAGGCTTGCTGGGCTTCTGGCGTCCATTGAAAACTGTTAACTTTCTTCAGTAATTTGAAAAAGGGCATACCCCGTTCGCCGAGTCAGGAAACGAATCGGCTAAGTGCTGCCATGCAGCCAGTCAGCTTATGTACGTCCTTCTGGCTAGTCAGGGGTGCCATGTTCATGATAGCGTTTACTTTCTCTGGATTAGCCTCGATGCCTCACTGTGATATGATGAAGCCGAGTAACTTTCTCGAAGTTACTCCAAAGACGCACTTTTCCAGGTTCAACTTCATCTTAAATCTCCGAAGGCTTTGAAAAGTTTCTTCTAAGTCGGCGATAAGGTCTTCCTTGACTTTGGTCTTGATTACCACGTCATCAACATACGCCTCCACATTACACCCAAGTTGAGTGTGAAGACACCGCTGGATACCACTTGATACGTTGCGCCAGCATTTTTCAACATGAATGGCATAGTGATGTAGTAGTATGCACCGATTGGCGTGATAAAAGAAGTCTTTAGGCAGTCCTCCTCCTTTAGGCTGATTTGTTGATATCTCGAGTTACAGTCGAGAAAACTGAACAACTCGCACCCCGCAGTGGAATCGACCACCTGATCTATCCTAGGTAGACCAAATGGATCCTTCGGCATTCTTTGTTTAAGTCAGTGTAGTCGACGCACATGCGCCATTTACCGTTCTTCTTCTGGACCAAAACTGGGTTTGCCAGCCATTCCGGGTGATATACCCCTTTGATGAACCCAGCTGCGAGGAGCTTTCTTATCTCCTCCTGAATAGCATCCTTGCGGTCTTGTGCGAAGCACCGTAGTCGTTGTTTGACTGGTTTGGCATCTGACTTGACGTTGAGGGAATGCTCGATCTCCTCCCTTGGTACACCAGGCATGTCGGAAGGTTTCTAAGCAAATATATCCCTGTTCGCCTCGAGGAAGGTGACGAGCATGTCTTCCTATTTGGGGTCGAGTCCGATTCCAACAAGCGCAATCTTGGTGAGGTCGGAAGGGTCCAGGGGGATCTTCTTTGTCTCTGAATCCGCCGAAATTCCGGACTTGGCTGCTTTCTTCACCAGAACTTGGTCATCCTTGTTTGCAGATGTTGCAGTTAGTCGGATATTGTTTCGTCCGACTGCTACCTCTTGGGATTGGGCCAGCTCGCAGCTCACCTTGTCGCAGGTGAAGGCTTGCTTAACATTGCTACGCAAGGAAAGTACTCCTGCTGGTCCTGGCATCTTGAGCACCATGTATGTATAATGGGGCACCGCCATGAACTTGGCTAGTGCAGGCCATCCGAGTATGGCGTGATACGTGGTCTCGAAGTCAACAATCTCGAAGCAGATGTTCTTGGTGCGGAAATTCTCCCGCATGCCAAAAGTAACTGGCAGAGTGATATGTCCGAGTAGAGTGGAAGAGAGGCTGGCGATTACCCCATGGAAGGGAGCAGTACTCAGCTGTAGCTCGGATCGAGGAATCTTCATCTCGTCAAGCGTTTTGGCAAACACTATGTTGAGAGCACTTCCTCCATTGATGAGAACCTTCTTCAACTTGATACTCCTCATGACAAGATCTAGGACGAGTGGGTAACACGTTGGATGTGTGACTCGGTCGGGGTGGTCCACGCGGTCAAAGGTGATTGCTGTCTCTGACCAGCGCAGGTATTGGGGGGCATCTGTCGAGACCAAGTTGACTTCTCGGGCTATTAGCTTCTGTTTTCTCTTGGACTCGTATGCAGATAGCCCTCCAAAGATGTAATTGAGCTCAGCCTAGGGATCTTGGTAGTCACCGGCTGCGCCCGGGTCTAGCTTATCCTTGTCTTTGTTATCGCCAGACATCGATGTTTACTCGGAAGCAAACTTCTTAAGCATGAAACAGTTCTTAGCCGCGTGCTTCCTCTTTGGGTGGAAAGGGCATGGCCCGTTCATGACTTTCTGGTCATCGTCCGTCCTTGAGGGTCACAACCGACTGCACTCCACAGCTGCTATGATGTTGTCCGACTTGCGCTTATGATTGCCGGACTTAGTCGGGGCTGTATCGTTGGTATCTTTCTTCTCCTTCTGTCGAGGCTCCTTCTTGTCTTCCATGGCCTCAGCAACAGCGTCGACCGAGTCGGCATATTTGTTGGCCATATTGAATAGAGCTTTGACAGAGCTTGGAGGCTTCCGAGTGAACTTAGCAATGAACAGGGTGTCCTTAACTCCTTTGCGAAAGGCGGTGATGACAACCTCGTCTTTAATCTTAGGAATTGAGTTCCACTTCTTGGAGAATCTCTTGATGAAGTCGCGGAGGGACTTATTCTTCCTCTGGTGGCACTGATATAGGTCGTACTTGGAGGATAGCCTCTCGTATGTTCCTTGGAAATTCACAACAAAGCGCTCACAGAGCTCTTCCCAGGAGCCAATTGACCGCCTAGGAAGCCCTGTCATCCATGTCCTGGCCAAGGCGACTGTGAGGTAGTTAGCCATGGCCTTGTGATCGCCTCCGGCTGCATGAATCACTACAATATAGATGGTGAGCCAGGACTCCGAGTTGGTTTTCCCATCGTACTTCTCTTTCCCAGTTGGCTTGAAGCCAGATGGCCAGTCGACCTCTGTAGCTCATGGGTGAACGCCGGTACTCCTTCGTCTAAGTGAGGCATCCGACTCCGACTATGGCAATGAAATCGCTCGTGGTGGAGGCCAAAATGCTCGTGCTCATCTTCTAGTCGGCGGTGCTCATCTTCCTCCCGTTTTCGGCGTTGGGCGTTGATGTTGTGGCAGAGATCCCGCCGTAGTCGTCCTCGGGCATCCTAGTTGTCATGGCGGTCATCATGGGTCCGCCTTCAATCATTGTTCTGATTGCCGAGTGACATATGATTAGACTCCAAGCGATGCTAATTAGAGCCAGCTGCACGGCACCGTGCTGAGGCAGATGAGATCGCCGCGTCTAAAGCCGACTTGTTCGACGGTATTAGGGTGTCTCCGGATTGTTGTCGCTGCTGACAAGCCACAGCGGTGATCATTGCTTTGATCCTTGCGATGGTCGAGGTGGCCTGGTGGTCGGGCCCAAACTGCAAGGTGTCAAATAATGTGGCAGCGGCCACAACGTTCTATTGTGGGGTCACGAAGACGTCATGGTCACCGACTTGGGTTTGGAGGATCACCTGTTCAGCAGTCCGCCGAGCCTTGCGCAGGTTGTCGTTACGAGCATCGCGCTCGGCTTGCAGGTGTTGTGCATCTTCCTCCTGTTGTTTACACAGTCGGTGAGCCTCCTCCTCTTGCTGATCGCGTAGTCAGCGTGCATCTTTAGTGGGAGTTGAGCCCTTGGAGGCCATGAAGACTTCGCGTGGTGGAGAAAAACTTGCCGAGCTACTGTCCAACTACGAGTCGGAATCGGAGTAGTTTAGGGGGGTAATTACAACTCCAACCTCCCTAGATCCGATCTCGAGCGGCTCTGGCCATATCCGAGTTGAGCCTTGGGGGATTGGATCCACCACGTCGGAGTGAGATTGAAATTGTCCACGGCATTGTTGAGTCCGAACGGGAGATTGACGATCTCCTCCTCTTTTAGCCCGATCTCGGCTGGCTCAAGGCCGAGTCCGAGTCGAACACCGAAAGAAAGAGTTGTCCTGAGACTCACACATCTTGGGGATTGTGCATATCGTCAAAGATTGTTGCAGCGTTGAGCAAGCCGACTGGCACGAAGCCGGCCTGGTTCCCGGTCGATCGGATCGAGTCCGAGCTGGACAGGGTGAGGTCGCCGAATTTGTCGGCGATGAAGTCGAGGCTCTCGAAGCTGATTGTCTGCCCGGGGAAGAACTTGACGCCATCGACTCCGATGGTTGGATCCATCAGGCTTGTTGAAGATGATCTCGCCGAAACCCCTACCTAGCGCGCCAACTGTCGATGTTTTGTATCGGCAATGATTATATGGGGCTACTCGTGAGACCTAAACTTGATGGATTGCAAAGGAACATGAAACAATTTATCCTGGTTCAAACCCTCAAGGTGAGGTAATACCCTACTTTTAGCTATTATGTATTGCCTTTTAGGTTTCTCTGAGATTGTATGTCTCCTCCCTGGTAAGAGCGTTTTGCCCCAGGGGGCTCCTTACCTCTCCTTATATACTGGAGAGGTGAGGTTACATGATAGGAATCTCAGTCGGATTTCAACCAAGGGATTTCTTTCTAGGAAACAACGTACCCGACTAGGACTATATCATTTTCTTATCATACAAAGTAATATGCACCAAGTCCTGTTGTATGCCTAATTACAGGATTAGGTCATCCTCTATCCGAATAACCACAAAGCTTCTCATGAGGTACCTAGGGCCTATGACCTCCACACAATCCTTCTTGGCACCAAGTCAATATCATAAAAAGAAGGTCCAATAATAACTCTCCCTAGAATAGGTCATTCTCTTGGCAGTAATCCAACCGACCAAACAATTCAATTGCCCTACTAATATAGCCTATAGAACGAAATTCAAGAGGATATCCCAAGAACATTATCTAGCCCCTTCTATCGGCATCAGCTGCCCTCCAATTAGAACGCCTATCATGGGTTCTAAATCTAACCACATTGACTCCACTATTGTAACACCCTAAAACTTAGAAGATGTTGTTTCAGTTTGTTGGTTTCATATTGCTTTGTAAAAAGAAAGAAGTTGGAGGCAATTAAAGAAAAAAGAAAGTTTTAGAAGTGGGCTAAGAAAACCTAGGCCAAGGCCCAAGCAGCCAGCCCACTCCCTTGCATCCCCACCCATATACCTAGATAGGGACCCCACCGCCTCTCTCTCTCCCTCTCCCCATGACGCCCTCCCCCTCCCCACGGCCGTGTGCTTCCCCCTCTGTAGGTGAGTTTGCATCTCTCTCCTCTAGCAAAGCTACCGTCCCTAGATCTCCTATAGTGCTGCCTGAGTTAAGAAGCGAACTAGAAAAACGGAGCGCCGAGGAGGAGACGAACAAGATAGTGTGCATAATCGAAGTTTCCCCATTGCCACCTCGCTGGTGTCCCTAGAGGAAACCCTAGGGGAGACCCCCACGTGCGTTTCCGCTCTGTTCTTATGTGCTTTTGGTCGAATTAGAGATGGGAAATTGAAGGGATAAGGTGTCGTACGCCATTCAATTGAATCATTGGTTACAGTTTTGTGAAGGCCATAGTTCCCGGGTACTTCAAGGAAGGCAATACGGCCAATCGGATAGAGGGTAGGCCAGCCCATATAATTAGGGATATAGTTGAATTCGGCTTTATGTAACCTTGTATGACAAGGAAAGGGATATAGTTCTAGCCGGTTATTCTATGTTTTTAGAAGAAAATCCCTTGGTCGACTCCGACTGGGATTACTACCTTGTAACCTTGCCTCCTTAGTATATAAGGGGAGGTAAGGAGCCCCCTAGGGCATACAGAATCTCGCCAGAGAATACAATAAAAGCAATACGCCTCAACTGGAAGTAGAGTATTACCTCACCCCGAGGGCCTAAACCAGTATAAACCATCTTGTTTTTCGAAGTCCATCGAGTTTCGGTCCAACGAGTAGCCCTACAATCAATATTGCCGATACAAAACATCGATAGGTTTGGTCAGATTAGGGTGTTTGCCTAGGGAAGTGTTTTTCTCCATGTTAGAGGTGTGATAAGGCTATGGTGTCTATGAGAAAGTTGTGGGTAATAGTGAGTTCTAGTTTTCAGCATAGTTTTGTGGTGATTTATTGGATGGTTTTGAAGAAATCAACGTTCAAAGTCAGCTGTAATTTTTCTGACAAAATCTGGACAGTAATAGATTGAACTGTTTTTCGAGGGCCTTAACGGCCTAATCAATTTTGCAGCCTGTAGACAAAGTTGTAGATATTTTCTTAAGCTTTCCATATTGGTAAAGTACACAGTGATTGGATGAGTAGAACTCCAGAACTAGCTCTTTTAGTACATGCTGTCTGAAATTTCTGGGTAGATTCTAAAGCCTGTTCTCAACTTCAAATTAGGTCATTTAAATGGCAGAATAAAAATGTGGTTCCTATATAAAAGTTGTAGGTTTTGTTCTGTAGATTTCTACAATATATTTATTAGAAGTTATTGCCTTTGTAGATTTAAAGATATAAAAATATTAAGCAGTACTGTGCATTGAGTCGAGAGCAACGTTCTCTGTTTTTGTGTTTTCTTAGGTTGGGGTCGTAAGAGCGGGTTAACTACTTTATTGTATAAATATTTGAGTGTGTATACTGAGATTTTGCTTTTGAATAGGTGTTGGTGGTTTGGATCATGCTTAATGCCGTCTCTTCTTTGTTGGAGGCAACTGAGCATAGTGGTTATGTTACAACTTTAACATTTTATTTTTACTGCCTCCACTATTAATGATATAACATGCACTATAATATTGAATAATTAGATGATAAAACATGTTGTCTTTAAGCTACTGCTTGATGCATTAATATGTTTTATATAAAATGCATGCTTATGTGAATCATTAATTATATAACCTACTCCATTTATCATCATGAATGCCAATTGATCCATAATGGTTTCAAATAAATGAGTTTTAAGGTAGTGCAACACATTGCTTATTAGTGGGGTTAGCCCTCACTAGTATCTCAACATCTATTGACATTTGACTGATAGAATAGATGAGAAAATAATGCCAATCATGTAAAAGCTCATAACAGTGGACTTGTTACAAATAGTGGAATAGTGGAGATATTTCTATGCCATGCCGAACAAAAGTAAAATAGTATTGTTGGATACTTATTAAAGTTTAAACTTTTAACCTCGTTAGTTGTCCTAAGCTTGCTTAAAATGGTAATGATGTGCTAGCAGCAGCATAGTTGTTTGCCTTAGTGTTTTGTATGGATTAAACATCTCCATGTATGGCTACAAAATGTAGTAGTCTTTGATCATGTGAAACTTGGCTTGTCCATGCTATATGGTAATGTATGGGTCTTGTATTTTACCATGATGATGTAAATACATGGTTATATTGAAGGATGCTTGTGTGCTGATGTACGCTGAAGGTTGGGGATTGTGCATTGTTATTTGAAGAACATCACGTGCATATCATTGCATTTTAATGCATCTAAGCCAGGTCAGTGAGAAAGTCATATCTATGACTATTTCGGAGTGCTCTTGAAGTTGTGTCGCGCAGCCTTCGTGACTATACCGTTCCAACACTATACGTTCCCGAGAAGAGGTACGGTGAGGAAGAGCATGGCATGTGCATTCATACGCATTTATTAGAAGTATTTGTAGTCCTTTCTATGTATATGAAGATTTAAGGAAGAGCATGGCATATTCATTCCTATGCATTCATCACAAGCATTTGCTATCTTTCTATGTGGAAATTTATTCATGCAGAAGCTTTTCTTTTAAACAATTTGACTACAATGGATGACATGCAGATGAACAAGTAGTGTATTAGTTATGGATGACATGGTAATGTATGCAGTACGTCTTTGTGGTGTGGTTCTTTGCTCTAATTGAATGTGTTGTGGCTTTTGGCATGCTTTGGTGAAGACTCTTGTGCTACACCCATTGATATTTGAAATTTAATCTTAGTTTTACCGATCCTTTTATGACACATGAGGTAGAGATTTATATATAGATAGATTATGTGGAACAGTTGAATGTACCATAATCACTTTTTCTTCTATGTGTATGAGTTGTTCTTAGTGTATGTTAGTATCTCTTAATTATGTCAAAATATTAAATGGATGTTTAATGAACATGTGATTTATATACCTCATTAAAGTAGTTCGTTTGCTGAGATTTATTATCACGTCCTTACAGTCTTTTCAGGTGCTTGTTGTGATATGCTCGCTTGTGGGATGGTAGTAGCGGCACCTTCTGCACGTCATGAAGTCACTTATTTACAAATATTGTGCTGTGGTGATAAAACATACGAGTTTTATCCTATTAGGATTAATTAAATTCTAGATATGTGGATCTTGCTTTATCTACGCTTTATTAGTCTATTCATTTATGTTAGTATGTTCCTGGCTCATAATATTAAATCTATATGTTGATGCTTCCACGTCATTTTTCTAAGTGGGGATGCTGCCAAAATTTTGTTGTTTGGCATGGTTGTTAGTGACATCTCAAATTTGTTGTAGTTCCTGGGGTGTTACAACTATAGTGAAAATCAAAAACTTCAGCTAAGGTGTCTCTGATCAAACTCGATTGAACAACAAAAAGACCAACCCCAAAAGAATGTGAAGAACAATGTGTAACCATAATACCTAGCTCATTTTGAAGGTAGTTCTTGATCAGGAGGCACTGGACATCCATCTCATCTTCATGCACTGCCGGCTCAATCTCTGAAAGCATAAAAGACTAGTTGCTTTTAAGGCGCAACAACCGTCAAATCCACGCGAGCCAAATGGTGAGGGCTGCCATCCTGGATATCCTACCCTGCCTGCAAAAAGCGGCCATTGAAGTGGTGGAGGGATTGGTTGATCGCAGCAGATTGGGGGTTTTTGGGTGGAACCAGATAAAATGAAGACAGCGAAGACGAAAGGGTCAGAGATTTGTTGGTATTTTTGGGAATAGCTTCCCCTTTTTCCTTCTCTCTTTCCTTAATTCTCAATACCCCTCCAGCAACCCTCTTCCTTTGGTCCAAACAGTGACGGGCCAGATGTCCAAAGCAAAACAAACCTTGCATCTGTGCAGAAGAGAACAAGTAGCAGAAAAATATCCCAAGCCCAAACATCGGGCACAATAACTAGAAGCCTTTGAGTTCTGATCCGCCTTAATATCCAAACGAATTTGAAATTCGCCAATAATTCCGTGAACGAACCACCAAAGGTTGAATTCTCTGAAAAATTGAAGTTTGATTGGGAACATTGAAATCAAGACAATCATGAATAGATAATTTGGGGGACATATCATCCAAATCCCTATTTGAAAAAAGACTCGTTCAGGGTACTGAAAACTCTATTCAAAGAGACGGCAGAAGGACGATTACCAGGTATAATCTTTTATGAATCACATCAGCAAAGGAAACCCCATGACAAACAAGGGAAGAATCGGCTCTTGTTCTTTTGGACTTAACAACCTTCCATTCATCATCTTTCTCGAGAATCCACTTAAGAGTATTCCTTATACCAATCTGGATCACCATCTCTCCAAAGATGGTCGCTATCTCTCCAAAGATGGAAGAAAAGCTTAAACTGGGCACAAGCATAAGATTTAAGCGAATATATGCGCAGACCATCTTGCTTGTTTGAGACCACAAAACTCAAGCAATTATTCTGAATTGATCTGACATGAAAAGGGGGACAACAACACAACACAAGGTCTATAGGATCCTCATTCAAACGAAAGCTGAAACCAGAGAAATATACCAACAAACAAAAGCTAAAATGAGAGAAACATACCAGCAACTTGAAAGGCTTATGATTGGAAAAACCCGGCGAAAAATGCATTGTTGGGGCATAACGAGACCTAACCTGGGGAAAAATTCCAGCCATGGCCAAGAAACCATGCCGGCGACGAGACCACAACGATTGCCTCCGCAGTTTCAGGAGTCCTCATCTTATCTTCTCCATTAGTTATCAGTGATACTTGGAAATAATACTGTCAAATTTGACAAACACTTGCAAAACCTCAAATTTGAGCCTTGGAAGCATCAACTTGAAGTTACCGCAGGAGTGAACCAAGGAAAACGTCTAAGTATTGGAAGGCCATATACCATATACGTGCCACTTGAAGTAATAAAGTGCTGGTACCTAATGGCAGATACAAACTGACAGTGGCTGCATTCATTAAAATCACCGAAACAAAGGTCCAACCTATCATGTAAACAAACATAATGTGTCCTGTCTTGCTCAATTACAACACGACCATGATACACAAAGAACGAGGGGTTGGAACCATACATTATCAGTATGCAAAGTATTGGTCTGTTTACTGGAGCTAGAAGGAACACTTCGATCTAAAGGGAAAATTACAAGTATCCAAAATTTGGACTACGAGAACCAAGTTCTAAATACTGGACAGAAAGCTAGTTAGCTAGAAATCATGATTTGATCACATGCCTGAAGGGCCTGGTTTGCATAGTATCTTACATCCACATCAGGGTCCTCGCTGAGCTCAACAAGGCATGGTTTCACAGTCTTCTCCACAACCTACAAAGTAAGTATTCATAATATTCCCCAATAACCTGTAATTGAGGTATAGCATTATAAAAAAAGGGGGGCCATGAGGAAAAACAAAGGTACTCACAGATTGATCTAGGATCGGTATAAGCGCCTGCAGAACTTTTGCAACGTTGAACTTAATGTTCGGCACTCTTGAAAATTTCAAGGTATAGGTATATGTTAGTGAGGCCTTGGAAGGATGGGTAGTCTATACATCACACCTTACATGTCGCTCACCTATCCTTTGAGGAATTAATCACGACAGGGAGCAGCTTTTGACATGTGATTTCTGCACCCATGACAGGGGCCAACAATGAAATAGCTTGCAGGATGGTCATGCGGTATAGATAATGTGGGTTGTTTATCTTCTCCAGCACCTAGAAGAAGAAACATGTAAGCTAACAAGACTAGAAAGTACAAGCTATTACAGGAAAAAGAAAATATATGCAGTACTTCACTAAATACATAGCTAGACTCAAGAAATGTAAAGCTGAGAAATACCAAGATTATTCTGTACTTTATGTACTGAATATAGTTAACCTTAAATTACTATCAAACAGAATTTACTTGAGATTATGTTATCAACAGCATTACGTTAGATCTCTCACAAGGCCCACAAAAAATTAGCTTCAGAGTTCACCTATACAAAATTAAGACAAACTTTTCTAGTTTACATGTAAAAAAAAACATAATGATGCAAAAGTTTACTAATTGCCTTCCACAATGCAACACGAAAAGGCTCATGCAGCTTGCTTAACTGAAAATTAACCTGCTTAGTCGTGATGAGGATTTCACAAAGGTAAATATTATGATGGGTTCAGATAGTAGGAACAGAACCTGCGGGATTATATGCAGCATAGCCCATTCTGGACCAAACTCCTCAGCTAGGCGCTTCAAATTGTTTGCGGCAGCATCTCTGATTGAGAAGACCTAAAATTAAAATCCGGTTAACTAATCTTAAAAAGCAGGTTATAAATCTTTCTTATTCATTTTGCACTAAAAAAATTTCTATTTGAACACAAAAGCATGATATAATATCAATGAACTAAACGATCGATAAAAAAGATCTCTTTCAGAAGAATGACAATCATATTGTAGTTTGTGTTCAAATAAACAGGTACCGTGATATTTAGGTTACACTGTTGCAGTCTGAAGCAAGAAAAAGAAATATCCAAAACAATACAAATTTGTATACCTAATCTAACATTTACAACTATCAGAATTGTTGCAAAACTTTTCATTAGTAGTTATCTAACAAGAGAAAAACAGTTGGATAAAAATATTAGACATGTCTGAGTGCTGATGTGTCTTTCAGGTCTTTATATAATGTAGTGCTGATAACAAAATAGAAGTGTATTCAGGTGTATACTTGCTTTCAGAACAGTGTACACTCGGATTTGTAAATCACAATAGAATGTCCTGATGCACGATATATAGATGATTGAGAGACTATGAAAATGACAACCTGGCAAATATACTGCTTTCAATTTCCTAAGTATAGTTTCCGGTAGTAATCAGCATAGCAAATACCTTGTCTTCCAACCATTGCATGCATAGTGCCCCGAGCTTGTCATCGAAAAATCCAACACCTAATTGACTAGCCAATAAAGGAATGTACTCAATTATTGCAAGCCGAACCCTCCAGTGCCTATCCTCTGCAAGTTCGACAATCGCTGGCAACAGTGATTGTGACAGCAAGTCAATTCCAATAACCTGAAAGATTGACAGAACTCGGTAAATTTTCAATCAACGAGGAAGAGACTTTATCAGTCATTAGAGAATCTGGTGCTCCTGTGTCTGCTACTTCCTGACGTGGAACAGATCTGGAGCTCCTCCCCTAACATGGACTGGAGCTGGAATATAGGAGAGAAGAGAGCAAGACCAGAGCTAAGGGGGAGAAAGATGGGGATGGAATGGAGCACAGAACAGGGAAGAGGTAGTTGCTCCTTCCTTAAACCTCTCTCTCTTTCCCCCTCTCTGTGTTGGGCCCTTAAGGCACAGTGAAGCCTTGACCCCCTGGATGCACTTTAGCGCCTTAGCGATGCCTTAACAACCATGATGCAACTGGTTTTTCCATATTTTGCTAACTGGGTGCAATGGTAATGAAAAGTAGATGATTTGTATGCAACTTTATAAAAACAACTGCCAAAACCGGGTTAGATTGACCTTACAGGGGTATTTTAACTGGTTTCAACAGTAGAAAGGTATAGACCGTCTGGTTTCATAGTTGAGTTGATTTCTAGAATCAGACTATTGTTGATGGGGAATAAATTAGATTTTATGCTAACAAAAACCATATAAGATATAGGGCCCAGCACATGAAAGATAATACAATTTAATTCCAGTAAGAAAAAAAATGGAACTAACCTGATTAACTTGATCAAGCTTGCTGATTATATTTAGCCGAACATCAGGAAATTCATCCTTAAGCAAAGAAAGAAAAATAGGAAGAAGTTGTTCGATTGTAGCATCCTATAAAATACCAAAAAGATGATCAGGTTTCCAACAGTGATCAACTAATCTATACTCCTTTAAAAGAAGGAAGTGGTGGTGGCAGTGAATCTGCCACCAAACCTACTCCCATTGTAAATTTTGCAAATTACCCCTTGAACTTCTTAATATTAATAAACAATCAAATCTAAATGGACAGCCACATATAAAATCAAATTAAGGTGAATATTCCCTATAGAGAAGATACATGTAACACATTCATAGAAAATATATTTTTATTTATTTTAGGCAATATTATAATATATTTTCTAGTATCAGTAACAAAGAATGAATGAACAGTGAAAAGCTGAAAATTTAAAACTATTGCCAACAAATAATTTGGAATACTGAAAAAGGAAAACCTTTCCCAAGACAGGGGCCATTCCCATAATAACTGAAGCCAAAGCTGAACGAACATGCTGAGATGAATCCGATGACAATTCCTACAGATCCAGTTGGAATGATTACTTCGTTGGGAATAAATAAAAGCAGCAAACCAATAAATAATGTTTGTTAATGATTTGTCCCACCTTGACACAAGGAAGAATATGCTGAATTGCAAGCTGTGGACTTAAAATCCTACAGAACTTAGTAACTTTCCCTGCAGCAGCTATCCGCACTTCAGCCTCATTGTCGCGAAGGAGACGAACATATGCCAGCACCAGATGCTCTCTATTACCAAAAACATGAACATACGATAAACAAATCATGGAATCAGATTAATAAAAACTATGTATTTACATAAGATATACATAATAACTTTTATCTGGCCCCATTTATGTGGAAGTACAGTATTAAGCATTGATCTTGACAGATAAATCAAACCAAGAAAAGAAGTGGCATTATACCTAGAATGTTCAGGGCCAACTGCCTCACAGAGCTCATACAATTGGTTGGCAACCATATAACGAACTCGCCATGATTTATCCTATTAAAAAAGTTACACAGAGTAAAAGTGGCATAATTACGATGACATATAAAACAAAAGCAACGCCGAGCATAACGAACCTCTAGCAACTACATAATTTCTGCAAATAGATGGCACTGTGGCACCAAATAAGGGTGTAATTTACCTGGGAGAAATTGACAATGACTGGAAGAATATGTGCAACACAATCTTGCGGTTCCAACAATTTTCCAAGAGCAGCACAGCCTTCAACTGCCAATAAGCGTACGGAATCTTGATCTGGAAATAAAGGCCAGCAATATTGTTAGATGATTTATGCTGCAGAACATGTATGATCAATGTCCCAATTGGTTCAATCATGCATGATTTGTTCCATGACAGAAGCCCATTGAATGGCTAGTATAATGATGGTTGATATTTTTTATTTGCAAGCATTAAAAAAGCATTGGAGTTTTAGATGAGGCTAATTTGGATTTAATGCCTCAGGAATTGATCACAGAAGGATAAACAACTGTACAAATTGAACAATGAACACACACCAACAGCTCTATATGCTAGTTGCATATAGCAAATTGAAGCAACAAATAAACTGGCAGATAGTTATTTCAATAGAATTAGTATCAGAAATTGCATTACATGGATCCATTTTTTTAAACTTACTGCATGGATTATTTAAGAACTATTCTGTCAAAAAGAAGTATGATAAAGCACAAAATATTATGTGAGATATGCATGAAAAAAAGTACCATCTTGGGTTAGATCATCAAATATCGACATGATTTCTGTCTTCAAATAATTCTGCTCAACTGTGGCAGCAAACTTTCCAAGATTTGATGCAGCTGCTCTGCGGACCATAGGCATGTCATCTTGGCATAGCTGACCATAAATGGCCCTCAATTCCGCTTTTAATTGATCAGGAGCACTTGGATATGCTACGTGAAAAAGACCACATGATGATACTCGAGCTGTAAACCACTCACCAGATGCTAGCCTCTGAAAAGAATAATGCATGGTAAGTAGAATAGAAAATGATGTAGCAGAAAATAGTCTCTGCATAAATGGTTATCTGCTGATGCTAAATGGACAAGAAAAAGGATAATGAAAACATGACTGCAAATAATGTTATCAGATAACAATTGCATGGTGATAAAAGAGAACCATTATGAAAAACAATCAACAGTATTTAACAAATGCAAACTAACAGGCAAGGAACAAATGCAAACATCACACAAATGCATATGTTCAAAAAAATATAACACGAAGAAACATGACACCTGAAAATAAATGTAGCGATATTGGTAGCAAACTGATAGATTTGGCACCTCAAGAGAATTGAAATAGCATTTCAATATTAAAGAACCTCTTACCTTTACTATTGGAATGAACCAGTCTACAATATCACTTTCTTTCATCTGTGCTCCAATACGACACAGAGATTCAACTGCTTTGTCTCGGACACAGGTTTCCTCTACTGTACACAATGTCTCCAATGGTGGGAGCAAAACATGAGCATGTTCTACACCCCCAACATAAGGAATGAACACACCCAATTCTTTAGCCATAGCAAGAAGCACCTCATCTTCATCATCATTGTTTTCACTGAGAAAAGGAATTAGTTCCTTCCGGGTTCTTTCTTCCCCAAGGGCTCGTGCAATTGTGGAAAGCCTCCTAATGGAGTTCAGACGCAATTGAATATCTTCATTTTTGAGCTCATCTATCAGTATAGCAATGGGATAAAGAGGCTCATCCATCGTAGCCATCAGGCTTATCAAGAATTCCTATAACTGCAAAGCAAGAAAGAAGATTAGGGCATTATGGTCAACGTGATCTAGCAAAAACCATAAGCATATGATAGTTATCATGTTGGACACGGTTCCATCAGAGAAACAGATCCAGGTTATTTAAAAGGTCAAGTGTTCAACACACATAACTCACAAAATCAAGGCTAAACTACTATATTATTAAACTAAAAACAAATATCTGTTTCAGCCAATCCAAGCATAAAATGTACTGTTTGCATAATAATAACTATTGTTGACTTTACACATGGTTTCAGGAGAAAATGACCCCCATCATCTCAACATTATCAAGAGACTTATGAAAGAGAACTGCGGAAAAATAAATTCTTGTGTCATCAACAGTATAAACCAGAAATCTAAAACATAACAATTTCAAGGCAGTGAACAAACAAAGCCAGCAACCACCCCCCCCCCCCCCCCCTCTCCTCTTATGGAATCTTCACCTTCGTAGGCACACATATTGAAAACCACAAATTACAAAACGGCAGAGTACGTAATAGAAGAACCAAACCGAACCACAAGAGAGCAATACCGCCACCGCCCAACAATCCAAATAACAAACCAGCAGCATATCCCATTACAAGCACCCAGCCACCCACGTCGCATCCCACCCACAGGGCAAATAGTAGCCCTCCTTATCTGCCCAATAATCACAGCCCGAAAAGGAAACCGCAGGACTCATCCTAATCGCGTCAAACCTAACTCGACCCCACGAAAATGGCACAGATCTAGGCGGGGGAACAGCACGCGAGACCGTAAAGAACACTGGCACGCCGCACAGCGGCCACCCGAAACCTAACCATGCATCACCCTCGACGAAATCAACGAGCACACGGAGCGCAGGGACAGCGGCAATCCGGGGCACAAGACGATCGAGCTCGAGGCGCGGCGCAGATCTAACGACCGGTGACGGGGAAGGGAACAGAAGGGACTGTGAGCGACGGTGGGATTCTAACCTCGCGGGCCCGGATCGGGGTTCGGCGGCGGGAAGCGGCCGGGGAGGGGCGAGGGACGCCGCGGCGGAGGAAGGGGAGGAGCGGCAGGGCGAGGATTCGCCACCGAAATCTAGGAGAGGGAGATACGAGGCCACGAGGGATAGAAGGGAGAGTATTCAGCTGGACGGGAGAGTATAGGTGGTCAAATGGGCAAATGGGGCGGGCTGACGCGTGCCGGCCAGGCACGGCACGCCGTCCGGCTGGCAGGATACTAGTTTGAAGTTGAGGGAATAACGAGCTGAGCTATTAGCATATTATTAATTAAGTATTAATTATTTTAAATTTGAAAAAAAGATTAATATGATTTTTAAAGTAACTTTTATATAAATTTTTTTTAAAAAAAAGTATCGTTTAGCAGTTTGAAAATGTGTTCATGGAATACAAGAGGGTTTTCACCCTTATTAGCCTAAGCACGAGCACGGTATCCGCTGGCCTACTTATTTTCCCTGATTTTTTTATTTATATATTTAATTTTCTAAATTTATAAAATATATTTTCGTTTTTAAATTTTACATGAGTATACTTCTCTTGTTATTTTCCCTGAATATTTTTATTTATATATTTAATTTTCTAAATTTATAAAAATATATTTTCATTTTTAAAATTTACACAAGTATACTTCTCTAGTCCTATAGGAGAGTTTTTTTGAAACCACATTTCCAGAGGGCGAGCCTCGGAGGTATGGAAAAATATTCATTTAGGTCCTTCATGCCCTCCTGGATGGCGGGGCAAGCCAAAATACAAATTTTTCCATATAGCTCAGTATATAATACTTTTACAATTTATAAATAAGTCATACGAAGTTCGATGAAGTCAAACTTTATATCAAAATTATAAAGCTCGATGAAATCTACAACTTTGTATTTGATAACTTTTCATTTGCAATCGTTTAAGGGTCCAAATATTTGTTACAAAATCTCACATATTTTTACAAAATCTTATATCTACGTTTCAAACGACCTCCAATGAAGACAAACTATGTATCAAAGTTAAAGTTGTAATTCTCAACGAGATCTACAACTTTGTAGTTGATTACTTTTTTATTTAAAATTATTTATACTATTAAATAAACATTACTAGTTTTCGTAGTACTGGAAAATGACAGGAAGGGCCTAAATGCATATGAATATTTTTGAAAGGCAATTTCCCATAGTACGAAAAATAGTGATGCTTATTTGACACTCTAAATGACTTTAAATGGAAAAATAATCAACTACAAAGTTGTATCTTGTCAAGAACTACAGGTTTGATGTATATTTTGTTTTCATTAGAGGTTGTTCGAAACGTACATCTAAGATTCTATAAAAATGGATGTGAGATTTTATAATGAATATTTGGACCCTACGATTGCCAATAAGAAAGTTGTCAACTATAAAATTGTAAATCTCATCGAGCTCTACAATTTGGATATATAAAGTTTAACTTCGTCGGACTTCATATGACTTATTTATAAATTATAAAATTACTGTACACCAATCTATACGGAAAAATTTGCATTTAGGCCCTTCCTGCCCTGTGGGAGGGCGAGAAGGGTCTAAATGCAATGTTTTGTACCACAGGCTGCCACGCCATGGGAGTGCTTTTTAAAAAAACTCCCAGAGGGTGAGAGGAGTATACTTCTTTAAATTTTGAAAACAAAATTATATTTTTGTAAATTAAAAAATAAATATATAAATAAAAAATATATTTTCTCTCATAATTTTCCTATTTTTTTCATTTTTCATATTTTTTCTATTCCCTCTTTTTTTTCTTATTTTTTAATTTCCCTTTATTTTCAATTTTTACTTTTTCGCGTTTTTCTTTTTTTTGCCTCGCATTATAAATTTGGTGAGCCAGACGTGCCAATAGGCTACCACCGGCCCATGGTCCTCTCGCGTGCCTATGCCGGTCTAGCACCGCCTGGCTCCTAATAAGGTTGTGCCTGCGCTCCGGCCTAGCCACGTAGGCTTGCCCGGTATGACCCACTAGATGAGCTGTGCCTAATTGGCATGTGCCCTACGGTACCATGGCCTGGATTCGTAAGCACGCCAGCTTGGCCACCTATAGACGGGAGCAGGTGGAATGGAAGATATGAATGGGCAGGGTTGAGGTAGGCTGGACCTAGCAGGGATGACGCTATCAGAGTGAAGTTTTTTTAATTTTTTTTATCTCGCAAATAAGAACTGGCCACTTACTCCATTCTCAGTTGATATTGTTGACTGTAGTCATTTCACTTTGACCACTAGTAACAATGCCCGTGTAACGCTACGATGATATTTGATAATGCATTGCAATGTATTTTGATTAAAAAATTGTTCTTTGAGGGAAGAAAATTGTTGTCATATTATAAGAAAAATTGTTGCCGTATTATAAGCAAACTTCTAAAGCACAGTAAACATGCTCATTTTGTTCCCTCCACTTTTATGTTGACCTGCATATATCGAATAATTCATATCTAATTTATCCAAGCTCCGATTAAGCCCATTCAAATTACAATAAATTCATAAAAATGTTAAGAATGCATCAAAAATGATTTCAAGTGATGTTACAGTCGTATTGTGTACTATTTTGCTTGGTTTGTCGCTAGATTCCGACATTTCCAACTCACCGCTGTACTTTCAAGTAGTTGGAGAGGTTGCTGGAGCTAGCAAGGCAAGTTATACTTTTGTTCTTGATTATGTTGAACGCAGTTTATGTAATGTTTTGCTATTTACAAGTAAACATGCATTACTTATTAATATTCATGTGGATCATTGGATGACCCATTGTCACACCCAAAAATTCATAACCAGAATTCTAAACATAATGTAGACAGTAGACAGAGCTGCCATATAGAGTATGTCTTAGAAACACGATAAATGTCTTACATATGCAGTGAAATAACAATAAAATTGGAACGTAAGATAAGACATGCAGAGGCTCCAATCCATAGGCAGCTTGACGGCGGTACAAGCCTACTCCTCCTAGTAGTCATCATCAGTGGAGAACTCCTGTGGACACCCCGGAAGTGCATTATGGAGAGTAACTAGTATGACAACGCGAAATATCTAGATGGATGGGGTCTCAAATAAAAACCAATTAAGTACAGTAACCATCCATCCTCATCGTAGCCTTGCCATAATATTTACCCGTTCATAATACAAATCCAAAATACCGAGAAGTGTACAAAAGAGATAATCATAAGGATAGCTTGCCAGTCCTTCCCGTCATACGCCCATCAAACCACTCGATGATGGCGACCAAACACGATACGTACCCCAGAGGACTCGAACCACAATAGCTATCCCCCAACCATCTCAATTCTACATAACTCATACTCATGTTCAGCTAGTCCCCAGGAAAGCGACTAGCCTCACACTTTCATCGCAAGCAATTGATAAACATTACAAGTACTCTAAATATGGATAAAAGTGCAGCAGGGTTATATACATTACATAGAGGGTTTACACACCCTAATTCATCACAGAGTAGCATAAAAAATAGCAGCGAAAAATATAAACATAAAAGGTAAAACCAGTGGTGCCATACCCATCCCACAAGGCAACCGACTGGGAATAGAGCTTAACTTCAACTATACATTATCCTCGCCACCCTCGGCGGGATAACAGTAGACCACATCAATGTCGTCGTTGTCCTCACCTGAAAGATGCAGCGTGAGTACACAAGTACTCAGCTAGACTTATACCATAATAATAGTTCAAAGGAGTAATGCTAGTCTCTATATCAAGGAGTATGGCTATGTCAATCTGATTTTGCGTAAAGCTGATTTTATTGAGCAAGTACTACATTTAAAACATAAGCATTTGCAAAATATAGCAATCTGAAAATTTAGAACAGCAAGCTTATAGTTCTGAAATGTAAGTAAAAATGAGCACAAACCATGCTCTAATCATCATCCATGGGCCACCATTGCCCAAACAATTATGCTACACAAGCATATCATTATCCATGACTAAAACCAAGTTATATTTATCATTAAAACCTTTTATATAAACCCATCCATTCATGACTATCCTAAGTCATGATATAACAACATAATTCCACCTCCACATATCCCAAGTTGGATGTTAACATGAGTGACTAACACATCAAGCGGCCGTCCTGTGACCGTGGACACGGCTATTCGAATAGTTCTTACTCTGATCAGAGGTGTACATCTTTACCCACACGATGTGATAGAAGCCAAACGGCTACACTCTAGTTTGATCTGTACCCGTCGGTACCCACACTCTACACATTGAGTGCGGACTAGAGGTCACAACAGAACCTTTTGCACGCTTAGCCCCAACCACCTAAACCACGTCTAGGCCCCCGACGACTTAGTCACGTGCGTGCGTGGCAACTAAGGCGGGCTCACCGTCGCGGGAGGCACCTCTGGCCAAGCGCAGGCTCGCAATGAGGTCTTCCAAAGGTCTCCCCTCACGACTGACGGACGGGCGTAGATGGTCACAGCCTCCCGTGCTACTGAGTTAAGCCGTCCCATACCGGCGTGTGGAAGTACGTAGGGTGCTTGAATAGACGCCAACATGTTCGGTCCTTAACGACCCAGACGGAGCTACGAGCATCAGGGAAACACCATCCCGTCATCGCTCTATCATCCGTCCAAGTCAAACATTTTCTCAATTATTAATCAAAAGTTATTCTTGTCAGATTTTAACCCATCCATTCGCATTGAACTAGTTTTGAACCGATAGTTCCATCTATCGGATTTTTCTAAGTCTAGAATTAAGCATGGCTAAGCATTCGATAAAATAAAAGTCTCCCAAAGTCCTTAACCAGGGGTGACAAGGTATAAATATGGAATCAACGATCAAGGAACGGAAATGCATTCAATTGGGTAATATAAACTCTACCCGTTTTTCCCATTTTAACAAGACCGAAACATGCATATAGATATTTCCTTCGCAAACAAATCAATTTATTGAAAATATGGGTTCAATATGCTTAGATGCTTGCTTAGTAGCTTGTTTAGATGCCTGCCTTGCTGCAGCGAGTGGTCACAATCAACCTCTGGTTCTTGCTCCACGTACTCCGAATTGTCTGAATCTACCGATAAAAGCGAATATGCAAATAGGAATCAATTAAATATGCCCATGCAAAAATAATCAATTAATTCTAAGATAAATACAGTAGGTAGGGCATGACCTAACAAGAGTTTAGGAGGAAGAACCAAGTCATTTGCATCTCCGGATTGGGAGATAAAAAAAATAACAAGCTAGAAGGGCTGAAAATGGTAGTTTTGTAATTATTTATATTGTAACCTTGAGTTATTATATTTGACTGACATTTTCTATTAAGATTTCAAGAACGCAAGTATTTTTATATAACAGAGCATAATCTACTGGTTTCAACAAAATTTGGTTCGCTAAGATTTGATTTAAAATGATTTAGTTATGAATTTCTCGAGTTTTGTAAAAAGGAAAGGTTAGAAATTACTTAGGCCTATTTTGGGAGGTAGTTTTGTCAAAAACACTTTATTCACAGCAAAGGTTACAACTTTCTGAGTTAAACAAAAGTGGTTTCATATTTTTAGCAGTTAGGATGAATTTTCTAGAAATTTATAAACTTCTAGGTTATAAAGATGTATATAAAAGATATTTCTATTTTTAGAGAAGAAACCTACACAGAAGTTCTCACTTTTTATTTTATAAAATTAAAGAGAACATTTTTATGAATCCATAGAAATTTGTTTCACCTCAAAAGGAGTTATAATGGATTTTATAGAAATATTCCAAGTTTCTAGGCACAAAATAAGTTACTTTTGCTTCATATCATTTTATAGACATTTTCTGTACAGAAGTGGTCATATTTTATTTGACAGTAATAAAGTTCACAAATTTACAGAAATAACAAAATTGGTTTCACTCGAAAATGAGTTAAAATGAAATAGTTATGGATTGTTGAAGTTTGCATATTTTTCAGTTACAAAATAATTCAGTTATTTGCCTTTTCTTTTTCTGGATTTCCTTTGCTTTCTTTCTTTCTCTTAGAGGTGGGGCCAGTGGGCCATAGAGAGAAAACAGAGAAAGACGAGGCCGAGTGGCGCCGGCGAGCTTCCCGGCGCTGGTGACGGCGAACGGCGATAGATCTCGCCGAGCTACCAAAAGGAAAAATGTCCTACGAGTTCTTGCGCAACTTTCGGTGGTAGTCTCACCGTCTGGGGTGGTCGGAATCGACGGTGACGTCGACGGAGGCGGCGAACTTGCTCGGCATGCATATGGGTGTCACATTACATACCAAAATAATGTATACATGTGGTGTCTAAAGTGCCAGGGATACTCACTGAGGCTATTGAGTCACTCGGCAGGGCTGGAACGGCAACAGCGACGGCGAGCACCGTCCGGCGGCGGCGGAAATCTTCTGGACGATGGCGGCAGCTCGATCCGTTCGCCAAGCTTCCAAGGGAAGATGTCCATCGTGTTAGAGGTCCCCTAGGGATGGCAGGAATGCAAAGAATCGGAGCGAGGCTCACAGGAGAAGAAAAAATCGACGGCGGCGGCGGTCGGCCGAAGAGGAGGAAGACAACGGCCGATCTCCTTGCTCGGGGCTTCGCAGCGCAATTCCTCTGGTCGGCGGTCTCCTAGAGGCAGGGCGACGGTGTTGACGCAGTGGCTCGAGCGGCGACCTACTGTGCCGGCCAGAACAGGTAGGCGACGCTGGCGGCGGTGCTGGAGCGCAGAGACAGAACACGGCGGCGACGCGACTGCTTCGGCCGACGGTTCCTAGGGCAAGGTAACGCGAAAATGGAACGATTAGGAGTTGCAGATCATGTTCTGGAGGTTTAGAAAGGATGGAGCTCACTGGCGTTGGCTCGGGACCGATCGAGCACTGCCGACAGAGGAGCAGATGGGCTTGCCGGCCGCGATCCTTGGTGTCTCCGCTGGTTTTCTCGGTGGGAACGTGAAGAGGATGAGGAGGAGGTTCTGCTGGCGAGATTAGAGGCGAAATGGTCGAGGTCTCCAAGGTTTGAGCTCATCTAGGTCTCTCTGTGTGTGCTGTGAGGGAGGAGAAGAACAGGGCTCTGACACGTGTGACATGCACTGCTGAGCTGCTCCATTTCTACAGTATTCTTGGTGGGTCCCACATGTAGGAGAATATTGTTTCACACATTTGTGGTTAGGCTTAGCCTATGACATGTGGGTCCTAATAGTTAATTCCTAGGTGACAGTGAGGAGTGTGGTAGAATTTTGGGGTGAAACACTCTGTCCCATGCTGTAGTAAGGCTTACAAGTGGGCCAGGTCTTGTGGGGTCCACCTGGAAGTGAGAAATGAGAGGAGAAAACTCTAGAGACTAAGTGTTGTGAGCTGTATGGACAGCTGTCTTGCATCTGTGCTTCCAGTAGGTTAATAAGGGATATAATTCATGGAAAAATTATTGGAGGTAGAGAAAGATGTGTTTAACGTGCTGACAAATTTTCGTGGTTAGAGGTGGTCTGGTTCATCTTTGGTGAAATTGCAAAGTAGGCACACAGACCCAGTTTTTCTGCTGTGTGATGTATGTCCCTAGGGCTTTGCTCCTATTATTTCATGTGACTTCTTTGGGAACTAAAATGAGCCAAAAATACTGGTGGTAGGGTTTATGTTGGCACACACTTTGGGAAAAGGGCTCTGTCTAATTAGTCTTTATTTTCATTTGGTGAATTTTAGAAGTGAACCAATTTATTTCAGCTAGCTTCCTAGCTTTGCTGATTTGAGGGACTTGGTTGAAGTATTTATTGAAGTGATAAAATCATGTAAAATTTACAGTGAATTAATTATGTGGGAAAGTGCTTACAGAAATTTTTCCATGATTTTATGTGCAGCCAAACATCTTTAGAAAAATCCTTAGACTATACAAATGCATAGGTCAAGGAAAAGAATCCAGGCTGAAAATTGTTTGAATTTTCAAGAGGTCTAAACCAATGAAATAAATTCTGGAAAAATTATATTGTTTCATGATGAATTAGCTAGTATTTGAATAAAATATTTCCCACATATGTTTTTGTCCAACTTGCTGCACTATTTGGAGTTGGTCTAATTTTTGCCGATTAGGGTTTTATTGTATTGATGGTTTTAAATATTGCAAACTTTATTTTGCAAGAAGTGATAATGCAAGAATTTAATTTGTGCACTCTAATGACAGTAGGTCATGGCCCTAATCACCTGAAGGTCTGCTTAGCGGTGGAGTACCGCCAGTTGTCGGGCTCGTGGGCACGGTAGTTGGCGGTGTAGAGCTTGGCCTAGTTGGCACCGTACTAGGTGGAGCCAACTGGGGCATGGAGGTAGTCGGCGGTGTAGTCCTAGGGCTGGTCAGTCCAGGGACAGTGCTGCTGGTGTCCTTGATCATCAGACCGCCTGATGCCTTACTCGGCATATCTTTCTTCTTGGCTTGGTCCGTCATTGGTCGCTTTCCATCCCTCTTGGAGATGGGTTGGACTGAAGAGGGGTTGGCCGGCCGTTTTCTAGACCCACTGGTCACCTGGCCGGGTGGGTTAAAGACGAACTCGGCGAATTCCTGCAAGCATCAAGCATCAAGGAAAGTTCAATTGGACGACATTCATGCAACACATCACATATAAGTATCAGAGTTGGTGAGGAAACGAGATCTTACTGCTGGACGGGGCCTGTCCTGGCAGTACGGCTTGGGGACTCTCTCGGTGTCTAGAATCTTGACGACTTCATTGACAAAGTAGCCAAGCAAGGTGTCGGTGACGACGTCCTTGTTGACAAAGTCGACACACTCCTGAGTTGGATCCTTCCCTTCGTAAGCATAGCCAAGATTACTTCTAGCCTTCAAAGGTCGAATCCGGCGATTCTGGAAGGTCCTGGCTGCCTAGGGCCCGGTTAGCCCCGTGTTCTTTAGTGCATCAATCTTCTCCAGCTGCAACTGCACCTGGACCATCTCTACCTGTGACGATAGAGTAGTCCAGCTCTCTAGTAACGTGGGGGGATTTCCTGAGAAGGGCGGCAAGGAGGGCTCAAGATTGGAGCAATAAAACCACTCCTGATGCCACCCATTCAGCGAGGTCTTCAGGGGAACATGCAAGTAGGCCTTCTTCATCTCATTGTGGAGTTGAAGGCCTGCTCCCCCTATCACCTGGATCTTGGATTTGGAGGTTGTGGCTTGACATGGTACAGGAAACGGAAGAGGTTGAAATGGGGATCGATCCCCAAGAAGACTTCGTAGAGAGTGACGAAGATGGAGATATGAAGAATGGAGTTGGGGTTGAGGTGGTAGAGCTCAATCTTGTAGTAATCAAGGAGCCTGCGGAGGAAATCAAAAGCGGGAAGAGCAAGACTGCGGTCGAAGAAAGAAGCAAAAACCATTGTTTTGTGGGGACCTGGAGAGGGGATCGACTCACCAGCAGCGGGGTGCCAGTTGATGAGCTCCTTCTGTTGGAGGCATTTCTTCCTCTCCAGAAGAGCAAGCTTCGTCGTGCAAGTATCCGACGTTGGCCATGCTCCAGAAGGCATGGTGGGGATGTCGAACAGCGCTCTTGGCATTGTAGGGGTGTGGAACTGGGTGGGAAAGCTTCTAGACGATGGGAATCGATGCGGGGAGGAGATTTTCGCAGATTTTTGGAAGGGAGCTCGAGCTACAGGACACCCTAGATGGAGCGGAGAGCGCGAAGTTTGGCACGTGTGCAGGAGCTGAAGCGTTTTGGCAATTTGGGAGAGAAAGAGGAATCTTTTCTCTCTCCCACCGCTTTATAAGTTTGCGCTGGGTAGCTAGTCTAGGCCGGCTTGCTTAGTAATGGGCCGTAAGATATGAGTTCCTAAATGGCATGTCCTATTGGGCCGATGGCTGGATGTGTTAAAATCACAGTGCAGGTGCTATTTCACAGGAACAGATTAAAATAACCAGATATGCTTCATATTAAGCCTAATTGCTGGACACATGTGTTTAGATATCTGAATTATTTAATGAGGTATTGAGGATATATCCTTATAAGGATCAATAGCTGGTCTCCATTAAAATTGAGGATGTAGGTATCTCTCAGTACACCTAGCCACATATTGGGTTAAAATCCATGAAGTGGTACTCGGCTACATGCTTAGTCAGATTGCCTTGAGCAAAAAAACTTACAGCTGATATGATGCTGAAGAAGTCCAATTTCTAAGAAATATACTACTCGGGAAAGACTTAAAGGTTAAAGATCTTTGACTTTATGTTTAATTGTTTCACAATTAAGCACAAAGTTGGGGGCTACACCTAATAGGTGCGTCTATTCGGCGCACACTATTCATATTTTTCTATGAAGCCCTTTATAGCCTCGCTGCTAGCTGATATGAAGCAGGACTTGGAGGAGAGGTACTCGGACAATGGGTACTCGGGAGCAAGGCACTTGGGTAATCTTCACCAAGGAGGATGAGCACTCGGCACCAGCTGTGACTCAACTATGAAGGTCTCAGGGGCTATTGTGGAGACCATGGGCCCTGGGTGCCTCATGGGAAGCTTTGTGGCCACTCGGATAGAAGATGGACCTAATCCTATAATTAGGGATACAACAGGACTCGGTGCATATTACCTTGTATGATAAGGAAAGGGATATAGTCTTAGTCGGATACGTTGTATTCCTAGAAGGAGATCCCATGGTCGAGTCCGACTAGGATTCCTACCTTGTAACCTTGCCTCCTCAGTATATAAGGAGAGGCAAAGTGCCCCCTGGGGCATATAGAATCTCACCAAAGAAACCTCAAAGACAATACACAACAGCTGGAAGTAGGGTATTACCTCATCTTGAGGGCCTGAACCAGGATAAATTCGTCTTGTGTTCCTTTGCAATCCATCAAGTTTAGGTCTTATGAGTAGCACCATATAATCATTGCCAATACAAAGTATCGACAGCGTCGACTTCGTCTACAAGGAAATCGTCATCGAGAATTTGTGCCGCTACTTCAGCAGTAGCGTGCCAGACACCCTCGATGCCGACAAGTGCCCTAAGCCTTACTGCTTAGGAAGACCCAGGCCGGTGGTAAGTTCTTGACATCCGTTATCTTGGCTTGATTGTTGATAAAAATGCCTGTGATGATTGATGAGAGAATGAAGTGTATGAATTGGCTTCATTTACATTGTTTGTAGGAAAATGCCGACTTTGAGTCCAACCCTCCAACCAGCAGACTGGGAGAGTCAAGGAAGCACCCGACCAGCCCGTCGACTGACCAGCCCAGCTCCAAGAGAGTTGGGAAATAGCCGATGAAGGACCAGGCCAAGCACAAGCATACGCCGACCAAGGCATCTGGCGGTACAAAAATAAGGAATGCCGACAGCATGGCACCGACATCTGCCGTGCCGTCACCTGCCACGACCGCAGTGCCGGTCACCCATCAACCCAGCTGACCGCCCTGACAAGCTCTTCGTAAGCTGCACAATTGTGGAGGCCATGGGCCCTGGGTACCTCATCACAAGAATATGGGCCACTCGGATAGAGGATGGGCCAAGTCTTGTAGTTAGAGATATAGTAGCACCCGGTAGATTTTGCCTTGTACAAAAAGGAATATACAATCTTAGCTGGGTAAGATGTATCTCTAAGAAGGAAATCCCTTGGCAGTATCCGGCTGGGATTCCTACCTTGTACCCCTGTCCCCCAGTATATAAGGAGAGGCAGGGTGCCCCCTGAGGGCACGAGATCATTGATCGATATAAATCCTCAAAGGAATACCACCACAACTGGATATAGGGTATTACCTCACATCGAGGGCCTGAACCAGTATAAAATCTCCTTGTGTTCCTTTGCAATCCACCGAGTTTCCCCTTGCCGAGTAGCCCTATAATCATATTGCCAGTGTAAAACATCGACAGTTGGTGCGCCAAGTAGGGGCTCCGGCGAGTTTCACATCTACAAGCTCGATGGATCTAGCAACCAGAGTCAATGGCGGCAAGTTCTCCCCTAGAGACACAATAACCTTCGGAAGCCTCGACTTCATCGCCAATCAATTCGGCGATCTCACCTTGGCCGACGCAGATCCGATCCAACCGGCCGAGCAACCAGCCGACTCCGCGCCAGTCGGCCCACAAGAGTCGCAGCCACCTTCGTCGAGTTACTGCGGCAATCTACCACCTTGCTGGGTCTCGGGACAACTCTCTCCTTCGGCGTCCGACTCGTGCTTGGCCTCGAGCCGGCCCGGGTAGGGCTAAGAGGGGGAGAGATCGTCAATCTCCTTGGTAGACCTGGCGACGCTGTGGATCTACATCCCATGCAGCTGACCCGATCCTCTGGGCTTCAGTTTGGACGTGGCTTCGAGCCACTCCAGATTGGATCTAGGGAGGTCGGAGTCATCCTTACTCCGATCAATTACTTAGACTCCGACTCCAAGTCGGACAACGGTTCGAACACTAGTTCGGACTCCAGTCTGGCGAGTTTTCTCCTACCCCGTGAGATCTTCAAGGCTTCAACGCCACCACCTGAGGTGCGCCGACTACAAGAGGAGCAGCAGGAGGAGGCGTGCCGACTACGACAACAGGAGGAAGCTGACCGCGAGGCTCGCAACGACAGGCTACGCAAGGCTGGGCGAACCGCCCAGCAACAGATTCTCCAGACCAAAGTCAGCGACCACGACGTCTTCGTCATGCCACAACAGAATGTCGTGGCCACTACAACCCTGCTAGACACGCTCCAGTTCGGGCTTGATCACCAGGCCACCCCGACTATCGCCAAGATCAAGGCGATGATCACAACTGCTGCCTGTCAGCACAACAGCAGTCGGGCGATGCACTTGTACCGACCAATCGGTCAGGTTCTCCGGCGGTAGGCTCATCTACATCAGCTCGATGCCGGGCGGCCAGCTCAAGTCAGCCACACGAAGAGTCGCGCCAAACATCACTCGGCGACACCAACAACAACAACCGGCGGTGTCGCCAGTACGATCGCCGGCCCAACCAAGATCTCTGAGTTCCTCTACAACGCGACCTCCGACACACCATTAATGCTCGGTGCCACGACTGCGAAGAAGACGAGCGTTGCTGACTGGAGGACGACTACGACCGTTTCAGCCTCAACCACGAACGGTTTAACCGTCGTAATCGGAGCCGGAGCCCCCACGAAGATGAAGGCGTTCCGGCTTTCACTCATGAGCTCCAGGACATCGACTGGCCGTCGGGCTTTAAGCCTACGGGGATCGAGAAATACGATGGCAAAACCAACCCCGAGTCCTGGCTCACCGTATACACCCTGGCAATTCGAGTTGCTGGTGGTGACCACAAAGCCATGGCTAACTACCTCCCAGTCGCACTAGCCGACTCGGCGAGGACATGGCTAACAGGGCTCTCGAGGCGGTCGATCGATTCCTGGGGAGAACTCAGGGAGCGGTTCATCGCTAACTTTCAAGGGACCTATGAGAGGCCGTCTTACGAGCATGATTTATATCAACTCACCAGAAGAAGAACGAGTCTCTACGCGACTTTATCAAGAGGTTCTCTGAGAAGCGCAACAAAATACCAATGATCAAGGACGAGGCCGTCATCACCGCCTTCCGCAAGAGTAAAGGACGCCCCGTTCATCGCAAAGTTCACTCGGAAGCCACCATCATCCGTCCGGGCTCTCTTCGACATGGCGAACAAATACACCGACTCGGCTGAAGCGGTCCCTGAGGCCCTCGATGAGAAGAAGGAGTCTCGGCAGAAGGACCAGAAGGCAAAAGCCGACAACGAGCCATCACAGAACAAGTCCGGCAACCGCAAGCGGAAGTCGGGCAACGAGGTGGCCAACATGGAGCGAACTAAGTCGTGGCCCCAATGGAACAATGACTACTAGAAGGTCATGAACGGGCCATGCCCCTTCCACCCCAAGGGCAAACACGCGGCCAAAGACTTCTTCATGCTCAAGAAGTTTGCTTCCGAGCAGGCTTCATCATCTAGCGCCGACAAGAGCAAAGACAAGCCAGATCAAGACCCGGCCGATGATTTTCAAGATCCCTAGGCCGAACTCAACCACATCTTCGAAGGGCCGTTTGCGTATGAGTCTAAGCTCAAGCAGAAGCTAACAGCACGCGACGTCAACGCAATTTCTACAGCAGACGCCCCCCAATATCTGCGCTAGTTAGAGATGTATATCACGTTCACCTGCACTGATCATCCAGATCGGGTTTCGCACCCGGGACGCTATCCACTCGTCCTGGACCCGGTTGTCAAGAACATCAAGTTGAAGAAGGTTCTCATAGACGGAGGCAGCACGCTCAACATCCTATTCGCCAAGACTCTGGATGAGATGAAGATTCCTCGTTCAGATCTGCGGCCGAGTACAGCGCCCTTCCACTAGATAATTCTCGGCCTGTCTTCAACACCACTCGGGCAGATTATCTTGCTAGTCACCTTCAGCACGCGGGATAACTTCCACATGGAAAACATCTGCTTCGAGGTCGCCGACTTCGAGACTGCGTACCACGCGATACTCGAACGACTGGTGCTCGCCAAGTTCATGGCGATACCGCACTATACATACATGGTGCTCAAGATGCCAGGGCCAGCAGGAGTCCTCTCCCTCCGCAGCAATGTCAAGCAAGCCTTCACCTGCGACAAGGAGAGTTGCGAATTGGCTCAATCACAAGAGGCGGCAGTCGGGCGCAACAGCATTCGGCAAGCCATCACAGCAGAAGTCGAGGAAGACCTAGTTCTGGCCAAAAAAGTAGCGAAGTCAGGAATTTCAGCAGACTCGGACACAAAGAAGATCCCCCTGGACCCTTCCGAGCCCTCCAAGACTGCTCTAGTCGGGACCGGACTCGACCCCGAATAGGAAGACACGCTCGTCACCTTCCTCCAAGCCAACAAGGATATCTTCGCATGGAAACCGTCCGACATGCCAGGCGTACCAAGGGAGGTGATCGAGCACGCCCTCAACATGAAGACAGACGCCAAGCCAGTCAAGCAACGGCTGCGGCGCTTTGCTTAAGACCACAAAGATACTATTCGGGAGGAGATAACCAAGCTTCTCGCAGCCAGGTTCATCAAAGAGGTCTATCACCCGGATTGGCTGGCAAACCCAGTTCTGGTCTGGAAGAAAAATGGTAAATGGCGCATGTGCGTCGACTACACCGATCTCAACAAGGCGTGCCCCAAGGAACCATTTGGTTTACCAAGAATAGACTAGGTGGTAGATTCAATTGCAGGGTGCGACCTTCTCAGTTTTCTTGACTGCTACTCGGGATACCACCAAATCAGCCTGAAGGAGGAGGACTGACTAAAAACGTCTTTTATCACGCCGTTTGGAGCGTACTGCTACATCACTATGCCATTCGGTTTGAAAAATGCTAGAGCAATGTATCAATGCGCAATTCAGCGGTGTCTACACACTCAGATCGGGCGCAATGTGGAGGCCTACGTCGACGACATGGTGATCAAGACTAAGTCAAAAGAAGACCTCATCGCTGACCTGGAAGAAACCTTCCAGAACCTTCGAAGATTCAAGATGAAGTTGAACCCGGACAAGTGCGCCTTCGCTGTGCCATCCAGCAAGCTACTCGGCTTCATCGTCTCGTATCGCGGCATCGAGGCCAACCCGGAGAAAGTCAACGCAATTATGAACATGGCTCCCCCGACTAACCAGAAAGACGTCCAGAAGCTGACAGGCTGCATGACAGCACTTAGCCGATTTATTTCCCGACTGGGCGAACGGGGCATGCCCTTTTTCAAGTTATTGAAGAAAGCGAACAATTTCCAATGGACTCCCGAAGCCCAGCAAGCCTTCGAAGACTTCAAAAAATTTCTCACATCACCCCCCGTGTTGGTGTCACCCATGCTCCAAGAACCGCTGATGCTATATTTGGCGGCAACTACTCAGGTAGTTAGCACAGTGCTGATGGTCGAGCGATCCGAACAGGGTCACATCTAGAAAGTCCAAAGGCCAGTCTACTTTGTCAGCGAAATCCTTGTCGACTCAAAGACGAGATATCCACAGGTCCAGAAGCTGCTCTATGGCCTACTCATCACTGTTCAGAAGCTGGTGCACTATTTCCAAGCACATCAAGTCACGGTGGTCATATCGTTTCCACTTGGGGACGTCCTACATAACCGCGAGGCCATCGGCCGAATCGCTAAATGGGCGCTCGAGTTGATGGCGTTCGACATCACCTTTCAGCCACGGACAGCAATCAAATCACAAGCTATAGCCGACTTCGTAGCTGAGTGGACAGAAGTTCAAATGCCTACACCAATAGCGAAGCTAGAGTACTGGACAATGTACTTCGACGGTTCTCTACGGATTGGTGGCGTCAGGGCTGGCGTCGTACTGACATCGCCCACCGGTGAAAAACTCAAGTACGCTCTACAAATCCACTTCCCGGCTTCCCACAATGTCGCCGAGTACGAGGCACTTATTCACGGGCTCCACATATCTATATAACTCGGCATACGTCGACTGGTTGTGCGCGGGGATTCTCAACTCGTGGTCAACCAAGTCATAAAGGACTGGACATGTCTCGATGATACCATGGCGGCATACTGTCAGGAGGTCTGCAAGCTGGAAAACAAGTTCGACGGGCTGGAGATAACACACGTCCTACGATAATACAATGATGTTGCAGATGAATTGGCAAACATGGGATCCAAGCGAGAAGCGGTCCCGACAGGGATCTTTGTCGAGCAACTCATGGAGCCATCAGTCAAGAAGAAACCAGTACCAGAGCAGTCGGGAGGCAAACCTACCTCAGCTACAAATGAGGTGCTGCACATATGTCAAGATTGGCGGACTCCTGTCCTCAAATTCATCCTAGACATTGAACTCCCAGATGATCGCAGTGCAGCTGAACGAATCAAGCGTCGAAGTAAGAGTTTCTTAGTCGTTGGAGAAGACCTGTACCGAAGAAGTGCATCCGGGGTCCTCATGCGCTACGTCACCACCGAGGAGGGCAAGTAGATCCTGCACTCGATCCACTCGGGCATATGTGGCAACCATGCCGCATCCAGGACGTTAGTTGGAAAGGCTTACCAGCAGGGATTTTTCTGGCCAACAGCAGTAATAGACGCCAAAGACATCGTTCGCACATGCGAGGGTTGCTAGTTCTACGCAAGACAAACCAATCTTCCGGCCCAAGAACTCCAGACAATCCCAATCTCTTGGCCCTTTGCAGTATGGGGGCTTGACATGGTCGAGCCATTCAAGAAAGCGCCAGGAGGGTTCACACACTTGTTCGTCGCAGTGGATAAATTCACCAAGTGGATTGAGGCCAAACCTATTGCAACCATAATAGCGGCACGAGCAAAGGACTTCATCATGAGTATATTATACCGATTCGGGGTCCCTAACCGCATCATCACCAACAACAGCACTCAGTTCACGGGCGGCGTGTTTCAAGATTTCTGTGACGACTTCGGCATCAAGATCTGCTATGCGTCTGTGGCACACCCGCAGAGCAACGGTCAGGTTGAACGAGCCAATGGTATGGTCTTACAAGGTATCAAGGCCAGGATATTTGACCGACTACAACCATATGCGGGCCAGTGTGTCCAAGAGCTCCCATCTGTTCTCTGGTCTCTTAGAACCACAGTCAGTCGGGCAATAGGGCAATCCCCTTTCTTTCTAGTCTATGGTGCAGAGGCTGTGCTACCAACCGAGTTAGAGTTTGGCTCTTCGCGAGTTCGGGCTTACTCAGAAAACGTCTCCAACAATACCTGATTGGTCAAACTAGATCAGTTGGAAGAAGCAAGGGATATCGCAACAATCTAGTCAGCAAGGTATCTTCAAGGCCTACATCGCTACCACAATCGCAATGTCCGTGGCTGCGCCTTTTTGGTCGGGGATCTCGTCTTGAGAAAAATACAAACCACCATGGACAGGCACAAACTATCCTCAATCTGGGAAGGGCCGTTCATTATAGCCGAGGTCACGCGGCCAGGCGCCTACCAACTGAAGACTGAAGACGGTGCCCTCATCAGCAACTCATGGAATATAGAATAGCTACGTCCTTTCTATACCTGAGTTTTACAAATTTCATGTCTATAGTTTTTCTCTGACTCACTACGCCGCTTGTTTCAGCCGAGTAGTGAGTCGGGGGCTGCATGTATTATATGTGCTTTGTCAATGATATATGAGCCTATTTTACTTAAGTTATGAAGTTTTACTACGACTTTCCTATGTCTGCCCGAGTACAGCTTTCTGCGGTGAATGTTTTTATTAAGTTCCTATTGATCAACTCGGTGTAGGCTATAGGGTCGAGTAAAGCTAATGACAACTGAGTAATAGTCTAAAGCTTGGCGGCATTGCACATATATTTACACATGTCTTCACAAAAATCCACAATACACCGACTGCACGATGTACTGTTTTTACAGACCCAAGTCTCAGGTGATAATCTCTGCAGTTGGCCTCGCCTGGGCTATCAGCTCCAGCGCCTCCTCAGGAGTTGTCTCCTTGGCAAACCCCTCCCCGATGGCTTCAATATCTGCCCTTGGGTAGATGGACTTGGTCATTGCTAGGGTTCGGGCTACGCCAACAATGACGTGCTCATCCGAGTACCTCTTCAGGGCACTCGGTGCATCCTCAAGGCGTGCCTCCACTTGGGTGATCGAGCTGCAGCTGGTTTCCACGGGGCGAGGATCCATGATGTCAAGGAGCCCTTTCACGGATCCAAGGAGGGCCTCCCGTGACTCCTTGACAACCCTTATCTCCTCTGCGTAAGCCTAAAATTGGGCTTGGAAATTGGCTCTAGCAGCTACCCGTGTTCACCGACAAGTAAACTTGTTAGGTAAAGCTATAGGTGGAGTAATTAATGGATTGGTTAAGATCATTGTCAAGAGGGAGACTTACTGTCGTAGTCGGCCTCCCACCTGGCTACGGTCCTCTCCAGTTCGGTTTTTTCCTTCTCGAGCTTGGTGTTGGCCTCCTTCAACTCGGCCTTCTCTCGCTCAAGCTCGGTGTTGGCTGTTGTCAGGTTGGCCTTGTCTTTTTCAAGTTCGGCCCTGGCTCTCTCGGCCTCCTTCAGCTGGATTTCTCCCTCTGTTCGGGTCTTCGCTCGGCTTCGAGGGCTGCACGACAGATTAGTCAAGAACTTGACATTGCAGTCAAGACACAACTGGGCAGTCAGGAAGTAACACAGCTGGAGAAATAAGTTAATGATTTGGTCAGGAAGAAGTGTTCTGGAGGCTTACCTCTTATCTTCTTTGCTTGGTCCCAATTCTCACTCCTGAGATGGGTGACAGCCTCCCTCAGCCAAGATTCCCTCTCCTGGCTGTGCCCTTCCACTTTGGCCTTCAACGCCCGGAGCTAGTCCAGTTCTTGGAGTTGGGGGGCGATTCGGTTCAGCACCTTGTGCATTTTCTCCGAGCGATCAACAATCTTTTGCTCGGGGAGTAACAAGTCAAAGCAGAGTCAGGCGTCAAGAAACGCTACCGAGATTCCAATGCAACGGAAGTCATACCTGAATCCCCTAGGATGCGGCGATAGTGGCATGAAGCAAGTCTTCATGCTCCTTTTTCGCTGCCACCTCATCAACCTTGTAGCTCCGTGCAGTTCCGTTGGGCGCCGTCCAGCGGAATGTCTTCGGGAACTTGCGCGGAGGCGCCTCGATCCTGGAGAGGTCAGGTCTGTCCGAAGGAAGGGACAACGCCGATGACGACAACGACTAGGATGGCGACGGACTCCTGGCCCCCAACTCGGCGGCCTCCGAGGCCTCAGGGGCTGGCTCAGGAGCTGTAGTTGCGGCTTCAACATTAGCTGCTGGCTCAGGAGCTGCAGCGACGGCTTCGACGACGGGCGCTGGCTCAGGGGCTGGAGCAGCAGCTTTGAGAACCGCCTCTTGGTCGGCCAAAGTTGGCGGCCCTGTAGTCGGGGCGGTCTCAGTCTCTACAACTGGGGCCGCCGCCGGCTCAACAGGCGTGCTCACTGGCGCTGGATCGGCTAGGGTAGGCTCGACAGCAGGGGTAGTCGGTGTGACTTCCTTAAGATTAATGTCGACCCGTTTCTTGCATAACGAGTCAAACATCAAGGCGCTACAATGCTGAACATGATTTTCAGAAGACCTAGAATAGCCTACCTCTTGGAGAACTTGAACTTCTGTCCGGGAGATCCAGAGGGCGGCACTAGAGGGCTGCTGGCTGTCGCGCCTGAGGGCGCGGCAGTCGGCAATGGCATTTTTGTCCTGGTTAGCCCCATTCGTGGGGTGGTCGGCTAGGGCGCTCAGGTACTCAGCGGCGCTGGGGTCGACCTTGTACTCGGTTGCGCTTGGGTTGGGCTCGATGTTGTTGAGCTCGACCGTGCTGGTCTCGGTCTGGGACTTGATGGCCTAGGTGCTATGCCGGCGGGGTCTCTTATCTTTAAACTCCCGGCTGCGGCACTCAGCCTCACAACCTTCTCCTTGCCCCGATCTACAATTGGTTTCTTCCCCGCTCTCTTGGAGTCGGGTTGGGCGGCAGAAGGACTTCTCGGCCATTTCTTTGAATTCGTGGCCGACAACAGACGGGAGTCATCGTCAAAATCATTGCACCATTGCAAACAATTCAACAATATACATTGCACAACTCTGAGAAACTATGGATACATGTCTACAGACATTCATCACAGAAGAGAAGCAAAGGTTACCTTGGGACGAGGTCGGTTTCGGCTATAAGCCACGATGGAGCGCTCTACATCCTCGGTTTCGACCACCCCATTGGAGAAATAAGTGAACAATATTTCAGTCACTTTTTGCTAGTTAATCACCTCTCGGCTTTCTCGATCCGGGTCATTCTTCCCTTGGTAATCCCAGCAGAATTCGCTCCTCAGCTTCAGTGGCTGGATGCGCCGAGTTAGGAAGCGCTTGGTGACCCAGGGGCCGGTCAATTCAGCTTTCTTGAATTTCTCCAACCTCGCCAGCAACTGATGCACTTGGCCCATCTCTTCAAAGGTTGGATCTGATGACCAACTGGGCAAGACCGCCAGCGGCGAGCCGGTGAATGGAGGCAGGGAGGGTTCCAAATCAGAACAATAGAACCACTCCTTATGCCAACCTTTCAACGAGGATTTCAAAAGATTGATATAAATTTTCTTCATCTCACTCCTCAACTGAAGGCCAGCCCCCCAATCACCTGGACCCTATTCTTGGAGGGTTGGGGCTTGATGTGGAACAAATGCCTGAAGAAATTAAAGTGGGGCTCTACACCCAGATAGCACTCGCAAAGAGTCACAAAGATAGAGATTTGCAGGATTGAGTTGGGATTCAGATTCACCAGCTCCAATCCGTAGAAACTAAGAAGACGGCGGAGGAACACAGAGGACGGAAGAAACAAACCCTGATCAAAGAAAGAGGCAAAAACGACAGTTTCGCCGGTTTGGGGATTTGGAACCAACTCACCCTCAACCGGGCGCCAACGGATGATATCGCGGCTTTGCAGCCACAGCGACTTCTCCAGCTTCTCCAGCTTCGATCGGTTGCAATCCGAGGTCGGCCACCCCTCGTCCGACGCCCCAGCGAAATCTGGAACCTTTGGCATGGTCGGGGGGACAAGAAATTTGGGGGAAATGCGGTCGGGGGCTTGGAATGGACAAAGGAAGGCGGAATCGCTCGAGCTTTGATGGGGAGGAGCAAGCAATGGCAAACCCTAGCGGAGCGGGAGGCGAAATTTTGGTGCGGAGCTGAGAAGATGAAACAATTGGTCGCTTGGGGAAGATAAATGAATCTTTTCTCTCTCCCCCAGCCTTTATAGAGCCTATGCCGACTAATGGGCTTGGGCCTATACAGTCAGTACTGGGCCACCAAGATATGAGTTTCTACAGTAGCACACTCAATATGGGCCGTACGCTGGCTACATTAAAATCGCAGTACGGGTCCTACTAACAGAAACCGATGAGGTAAACAGATATGCTTCATGAAGGCCTAATTGCTAAACACATATGTTTGGGTATCTGTTTTATCCACTAGGTATTGAGCATATATCCTTATAAGGATCACGAGTTGGTCTTCATCAACATTGGAGATGCAGGTATCTCTCAAGTACACCTGACCACGCAATGGATTTATTTTCATAAAGTGGTACTCGGCCTACATGCTTGGCCAACAGTTGCCATGAGCAACATTATTCCAGCCGACATGACGCTGAAGAGTCTAACTTTCGAGTAGTGCACTACTCGGGAGAGACTATAAATATCTTTTCCAGCTGACATGATGCTGAGGAGTCTAACTTCCGAGTGGGACACCACTTGGGAAAGGCTATAAACCCCCTTTTTCCGGCTGACATGAAGCTGAAGAGTCCCATATATGAGTGGCATCCTACTCGGCAAGACTATAAATTATATTCCGGTTGACATGATATCGAAGAGTCTCATATACCAGTAGTATACTACTCGGGAAAGACTATAAGGTTAAAGATCTTTGACTTCATGTTTAATTGTCTTCATAATTAAGCATAAAGTCGGAGGCTACACCTAATAGGTGCGCCTTTTCGGCGCACACTATTCATGTATCTATATGAAGCCCTTCATAGCCTCGTTGCCAGCTAACATGAAGCAGGACTCGGGAAGAAGACGCACTCGGACAAAGAGTAGTAGGGAGCAATGCACTCGGGCAATCTTCACCATGGAGGATGAGCATTCGGCATTAGCTGTGACTCAACTATGAAGGTCTCAGGGGCTACTGTGGAGGCCATGGGCCCCGGGTACCTCATTACAAGCATATGGGCCACTCGGATAGAGGATGGGCCAAGTCTTGTAGTTAGAGATATAGTAGCACCCAGTAGATTTTGCCTTGTACAAAAAGGAATATACAATCTTAGCGGGGTAAAATGTATCTCTAAGAAGGAAATCCCTTGGCTGTATCTAGCTAGGATTCCTACCTTGTACCCATGTCCCCCAGTATATAAGGGGAGGCAGGGCACCCCCTGAGGGCACGAGATCATTGATCGACATAAATCCTCAAAGGAATACAACCACAACTGGACGTAGGGTATTAACTCACATCGAGGGTCTGAACCAGTATAAAATCTCCTTGTGTTCCTTTGCAACCCACCGAGTTTCCCCTTGCCAAGTAGCCCTATAATCATATTGCCGGTGTAAAACATCGATAGCAATCACCGCCAACTTCAAGCTGCCCGCCACCTAGCGTTGCGCCGTCAGGCCCAACGCTAGCTAACGCGGCCTCCAGCAACAAGCCTTCGGGCTCTTCTCCAACCACCTCACCCTGTGACACATAGGGGTAGAGGTTTAAGACTTCAAAGAGCTATCCAGCCTTCTGTCTTCAGGTATCTTGAAGTAGATTGCAATATCTTGAATGTTATGTAAACTTGCAGGAAGCCCAGCGACGCAGACCCCAAGAGGCCAGCGCCACCAACCCCTGCTCCCGAGCTACCCCAACTGAGGTTGAGGCTGAGGCACAACAGCCCGAGCTGAGTGTTGCCCCAACCCTTGAGGACGAAGCAGGGCACTTGGCTAAACAACCTACCTCACCCAGCCGGGAGGTCGCAATGCTAGCTACCAAACCAGCTCCTCTAGTAGACCCCAGGCCTCCAACTCCCTCTCCGCCATCATCACCTTCCTCTGGAGAAGGTGGCTTTCCCAGGCTCGGAGCTCCACCATGCAATCCGCGGAGTGTGTTCCATTGGACAAACCCAGACGGGAGCATGGATTCTCTCACGCTTGATGAAGAAGCTGCAAACAAGGAGAGGATCGAGCTGTATGAAGCTACCATAAAGGCTTCGTAGCAGGTCCAAGTAAGCAGCCTGACTTGACTTTAATTGTGTTGTCTGTTGTATCATCATGATGACAGATGCTTCTTTTGTGCAGAAAATCACTACCAGGTTCAAGAAGTTGAGCCGGGCATTCGCCAAACTCACTCCTTAGATTACTCAACTTACTCAGCTCCAGCAGAGGGATGAGATCCAACGCAAAGGCAAGGAGAGGGAGGACTGGCTTCGTACTGTTGTGAATCAGCTCCGTGATGAAAAGTTTGAGAAGGTAGGGACCATCCGAGGTAAGCTCCATTGTCTTCCGAGTAGCTCCTTGTGATTTTTGCTTTGCTCACCTGTGGGGACCGTTCGGAGGGGGGTCCAAACGTCCCACAATACACGTAACCGCCCAGAAAGTTCAGTTATGCATAGAATGATACAGAAATAGAACTGCGACTAATTATACAAACCGACAAGGTTCTAGTACAACCTAAACTCAACACATGAACACAACGGGCCTATGGCCGTACACATACAACCAAAAGACGCAACTCTGCACCACAGGAACGGCCTAAGTGTAGAGTCGACCTAGAACTCAAAGCCTTCGTCTTCGTCCCAATCCAACGGATCGACGGCTTCCTCGACTTCACCTGCAACTTCTTCCTGAACGGCTGGAGCCCAAAATATGCAAGACTAAGTACACAAGTACTTCGCAAGCCATGCAGGGAAACATATAGTGATGCAGGATATAACAAAGGAGGGAACTGGTTTAACTCTAAACCTTATCAGTAGTTCACAAACATCCTAATTTATAAACAAATTTAGTTTTAAAGGGTTTAATATTACATGTCGTCATCTCTCAATTTAAACCATTATCACAATTCTACTCATGCCATTACTCTGGATTCACCCATAGACATATCTCCATTAACCGGGAGCATGACGTATTCGAATACCAAACGACTCTGCAGCGTCTACCCAGCTTTACCTGCACGATACCCACAGCTAGCCAGGCTGAAGATAACAAAGTGTAGTACTGCCCCAAGCTCATCTCTGTTCTGCCTAGCAGGTTATAGTACAAGGCGCCTGTTGGCCTCAACTTGGCCTTTGTGAGGGTGTGCACCAACCTGATGACTCGTCCACCCACTATTGCACGACTAGGAGGAACACGCAGTCCTCAAAGACCACAAAGGGCACTGCAGCACCCACACTCATATAAACAAATAATCTTACATCACTCAGTGGCCATTACACATGTTAAAGCCTAAAATGCCAATACACTGAAAGGCTACAGAAGTTTAATTCACTGGAGCAGTACACACTGGGTCCGAATACCTCGATCGTGTGAATGGGCACTAACTATGTCACTTATACTAGCACAAGGGGGTTATGTCCTTAAAACTTTAAATATATCATATACTTTCAAAACTATCACATAAAATAACAATTTCATATAATAATCAACATGTTCATAATAAGCAGGATTAACCTAGAGTTATCAAAGATATATATTAGGCTCAACTCAAGGCATGGCATTACATTTATAACAATATCAAATAAAAGGTGTTATCTATTTCGAAATACTTTAGAAAATTAACTCATGCATCCTATTTAAGTACTTCAAGGTAGTACTCTACCCAAAATATGACCTAGCTCTAGATCGGGTTCAATTATTGTTCAAAGGATGCATGACTTGCCTTTGGGATCAGCGTAGTCGTACCAATCGTCTCCTCCTATGACTGCGTAGGCGTATGCGTTAGCTGCGGACTCGAATTCCTCGATTGGATCTGCTGCAGCGGAATCTATCGATACACAAATAAAATAAATAAGCAAATAACTCCAAATAAATGCTAAAATTCAGAAAGTGCACAGGATATTAAAAGAGGAATTATGGAAGAAATTTGGGATTTTTCCGAAGTCGCGTCGAGCGGAAACCCTAGAGCCAAAATTAGGGTTTCGTCAACAGATGCTCAGATCACGATGAAACTAGCGCAGATGGATTCGGAATAATTCAAGGAGTCAGGAAAAGGTCTCGGATTTTTGTTGTGAGGTCAAACGGTCACTGAAGCAGGAAATAAAAAATTTCTAAATTTTGTTTTAAAGGGAAAAGCTGGTTCACTGGTTTTTCTTGGTTTACAGAGGACGGCAGCAGTTCGAGGGCGCCGGCGGCGAGGGAGGCTGCGAGGGGGCGAGGGGAGGCTGGTTCCGGGTTCCTGGGAGGATGGCGATCCCATTCCCCAGGGTTCCCGGAACTGGCGAGCTGACGGGGAAGCTGGCGGCGGCGAGCAGGGAACGGCGGCGGCGGCATCCCGTGGCGGCGGCACTCCGGTGAGCTGGCAGCGGGGCGTGGTGGCTTGCGAGCATCAGGACGGCCAGGGGAAGCTTCTGGCGGTGGAGGCTGGGCTCAGGTAGGCGCGAGGCGGCGGCGTGCCAGGCGGCAGGCGGCTGCCGAGACAGAGCGGCTGCGGCGCGGCGGTGTCGGCGAGCTCCCGGCGGTGGTCTCACCGGGGAAACAAAGGGAAAAGGAGTATTTGGCGAGATGATGACGATGACCACTTCAATTTCTGAAGATAGGTAACAACGGCGACGAATTTTGGCAAAATACCTCTGGCAGCCATGCTAGGGCTCCTGCCCTATTTGTCTCTGGCAAAGGCAGACATCGGTGCAAGGGTGGGGGTGGCTTCAGGGAAGAGGAAGAGGAGGTGATGGCGTCTCTTTTGCTGTTGATGGCGGCCCAAGAGTGGCACTGTGGAGGGGGAACGACGGTGGAGACAAGAACGGCGACGGTGAAGGATGGATGCGACGTCGATGGCGGTGGCTAGCTGAGACTGATCTCGAGCTGAGGATAGGCACTGGATAGCTTCCGAGGTTGGGGAGCAAGGAGACGACGCGTAGGTGTCGACCTAGCGCAAGCAGCCGCGTGGCATGGCAGGAAATGATGGTGATCAGCAGAGTCTGCTCTGCTTCTACCAAGCAGAGGCAGCGGCGGTGAAGCGATAGCCGGCCTAGGTTGGGCCAGCCTGGGCCAGTAAAAGAGAAAGAAAGAAAAAGCGAACTGGGCTGAGGGAAAATGGATCGACAACGAGCGGAAGAAAAATGGGCCGATGACCCGAGACTCGTCCGCGAGAATTTAGGATGAATGGATTGATGGATGGATTGCATTTATGAGAAAATAGAAAATAAAAAGAAAAATAAAACAAAAAAGCAATTATGACGAACGAAGAACGACATTTTAAAATTGAATGAAACCATAAACTCGACGTGGATTTTTGAAAATACACAAAAATAAAAACGGTTTTAAAATTTAGTTATTTTTAGGGCTGTTACAGACCTATCCTCCTTAAAAGACTATCGTCCCCGAGATTCGTCAAACTGTTGAACAGGTGCAGGTACTCCTTTTCCAATTCAAATTCTCTTTCCTAAGTCACTTCATCCTCTGTATGATTTTTCTATTGTACCCGGCAGAACTTAATACTTCTATTCCGTAACCTTCGTTCAGTCGTCTCGAGAATTCTCTCAGGTTCTTCTTCATAAGTCAAGTCTAGTTGGAGTGTGATGCTTTGCAATGGTACCTGTTCTATTGATTTCCGCAAGCACTTCTTTAGTTGTGAAACATGAAAAACAAGATGAATTCCAGTTAATTCCTCAGGCAACTGCAGCTGATAAGACACTTCTCTTCTCTTCAAGATCTGATATGGTTCAATATACTGAGGAGCTAACTTTCCTTTCATCTGAAGCCTTTGTACTCCTTTAAGCGGACTCACTTTTAAATAAACAAAGTCTCCAGTTTTAAATCTCAAGTCTCTTCTTTGATTGTCACTGTAACTCTTCTATCTGGTTTGTGCAACTTTAAGCTTCTCCCTAATAATTCTGGCATGAGCTTCAGCGTCATATGCAAGTTGTGGCCCTATCAACTGACCTTCTCCAGTTTCTATCCAATTAAGCGGAGTTTTGCATCTTCTACCATACAGAGCTTCAAATGGTGACATCTCTAAGCTAGATTGATAACTGTTATTATATGAAAACCGCGCAAATGGTAAACAAATATCCCAAGCTGATCCATAGACCAAAGCACATGCCCTTAACATATCTTCTAATATTTGATTCGCTCACTCTGTTTGTCCTCCAGTTTGTGGGTGATATGCTGAACTGAACCCTAATTTTGTACCCATCAACTCTTGAAAAGTCTTCCAGAATCTTGATACAAACTGTGGTTCTCTATCAGATACTATTCTCTTTGGGACTCCATGCAAGATAACAATTCTTGTCAAATACAATTCAGCCAATTTATCTCCTCCATAAATCTGCTTAACTGGTAAGAAATGTGCCACTTTAGTTAATCTGTCAACTATAACCCAAGTAGCATCATAGCCATTTTTAGTCCTCGGCAACCTTGTTATAAAATCCATTCCTATTTCATCCCACTTCCATTCAGGACAAGGTAATGGTTGCATTAATCCTGCAGGTCGCTGATGATCAGCCTTAACCTTCTGACACACTTCACACAGGTTCACATGTTCTGCAATCTCTCGCTTCATATCAGTCCACCAAAAGGTTTTCTTCAGATCTTGATACATCTTTGTGCTTCCAGGATGAATTGAAAATAATGAATCATGTGCTTCCTGTAGTATTAGATCCTTGATTTCTTTCTTATTAGGGACACATATCCTTCCTTGGAATTTCAAAACTCCATTACTATTTTTTGTAAAACCTGGTGCCCTATTTTCCTGAAGATCTTTCTTAATTTTCTGGATTTGTGGATCTTCCTGTTGTACCTTCTTTATCTCATCTTGTAAAGTTGGCTTCACTTCCATAGTACAAATACTTGATTGATCAATAAACTCTAACCTCAACTGGCAGATTTCTTTCAGTAATGGCTCTGAGCACTCTTGGACCATTGCATTACTGCAATATGCCTTTTGACTTAAGGCATCAGCTACCACATTTGCTTTCCCTGGATGATACTGAATATCCAAATCATAGTCCTTTATCAACTCTAACCATCTTCGCTGCCTTAAGTTCAAATCAGGTTGAGTGAATATATACTTCAAACTCTTATGATCTGTGAACATTTCACACTTGTTTCCAATTAAATAATGTCTCCAAATCTTTAGTGCATGCACAACTGCTGCTAACTCAAGATCATGTGTCAGATAATTCTGCTAATGTGGTTATAGTTGACGAGAGGCATAGGCTACCACTCTTCCTTCTTGCATTAAAACACAACCAATTCCTTGATGACTAGCATCACAATATATTTGAAAATCCTTCTTGTTGTCAGGCAAAGCTAACACTAGTGCGGTTGTTAGCCTTGTTTTAAGTTCCTGGAAACTCTTCTCACATTTATCTGTCCATTCAAATGGCACATCTTTCTTCAAGAGGTTAGTGAGAGGTCTTCCTATCTTAGAAAAATCTTCGATGAAGCGCCGATAATATCCTACCATTCCCAAGAAACTCCGGATATCCTTCACTGTCTGCGGTTGTTCCCATTCTAATACAGCCTTAACTTTCTCTAGGTCCACTTTCACTCCTTCTGCAGTGATGATATGGCCCAGAAATTGTACTTCCTTCATCCAGAACTCACACTTAGAGAACTTGGCATACAACTTTTGTTCCCTTAGTCTTTCTAAAACTAGCCTCAAATGTTCTTCATGTTCTTCTTCACTTGATGAATATATAAGGGCATCATCTATAAAGACTACCACAAACTTGTCAAGGTAAGCCATATAGGTCTTGTTCATCAATCCCATGAAAACTGCAGGTGCATTGGTTACTCCAAATGGTATCACAGTAAACTCATATAACCCATATCTCGTAATAAATGCAGTCTTCGGTATGTCCTCTTCTCTAACTCTCAACTGATGGTATCCTAATCTCAGATCAATCTTCGAAAACACCTTAGCTCCCTTTAGTTGATCAAACAAATCATCAATTCTTGGCAGTGGATACTTGTTCTTGATAGTTGCTTCATTAAGTGCTCGATAATCCACACACATCCTCAATGTACCATCTTTCTTCTTGGCAAATAGCACTGGGGCAGCCCATTCTGACACACTTGGTCTTATGAAACCTTTCCCTTCTAGCTCATCAATCTGCTTCTTCAACTCCTTTAACTCGGATACAGCCATATGGTACATTGTCTTTGCAATCGGTTTGGTTCCTGGCTTTAGCTTGATGGAGAACTCTACTTCTCTTTCAGGTGGCATTCGGAATAATTCAAAGAGTCAGGAAAAGGTCTCGGATTTTTGTTCTGAGGTCAAACGGTCACTGAACGAGGAAATAAAGAATTTTTGAATTTTCTTTTAAAGGGAAAAATCTGGTTCACTGATTTTTCATGGTTTACAGAGGACGACAGCGGTTCGAGGGCGCCGACAGCGAGGGAGGCGGCGAGGCGGCGAGGGGAGGCCAGTTCCTGTTCCTGGAGATGGCGATCCCATTCCCTAGGGTTCTCGGAGCTGGCGAGCCGACGGCGAAGCCGGTGGCGGCGAGCAGGGAACGGCGGCGGTTGCATCCTGTGGTGCGGCACTCCGGTGAGCTGGTGGCGGCGTGCTTGGAGCATCAGGACAGCTAGGGAAGCTTCTGGCAGTGGAGGCTGGGCTCAGGAAGGCGCGAGCGGCGCGTGCCAGGCGGCGCCGAGACAGAGCGGCTGCGCACGCCGGTCTCGCCGGGGAAACAGAGGGGAAAAAGAGTATTTGGCGTGATGATGACGATGACCACTTCAATTTCTGAAGATAGGTAACAACGGCGACGAATTTTGGCGAAATACCTCCGGCAGCCGTGCTAGGGCTCCTGCCCTATTCATCTCCGGCAACGGCAGACGGCGGCGTGAGGTAGGCGGCTTCAGGGAAGAGAAGAGGAGGATGGCGTCTCTTTTGCTATTGATGGCGGCCGAAGAGAGGCACTGTGGAGGGGGAACGACGGTGGAGACAGGAACGACGATGATGAAGGATGGATGCGACGTCGATGGTGGTGGCTAGCTGAGACTGATCTCGAGCTGCGGATAGGCACTGGATAGCTTCAAGAGCAGGGCTAATAATACAGCCAGCTGCTGGCTATAAGGATTCTTACAGCCTATCTCTCAGCCCACCAATATAATAGTTGCATCTTCACAATTAATACATGGCCCACTTGTCACTCTCACAGAGTTTTTTGGTTCCTGTGCTGAAGCCGGCTGTAAGCTTACAGCCTGCTTCTTCTCTCTCTCATCTCCTCTCTCCTCCACCTAGACATTTAGCCTTCTTGCAGCCTGTTACTATACTTGCTCTAAGGTTGGCGAGCAAGGAGACGACGCTTAGGTGTCGACTTAGCGCAAGTAGCCGCGTGGCACGGCAGGAAACGATGGTGACCAACAGAGTCTGCTCTGCTTCTACCAAGCAGAGGAAGGGGCGGTGAAGCGATGGCCGGCCTGGGCTGGGCCAGCCTGGGCCAGTAAAAGAGAAAGAAAGAAAAAGACGAATCGGGCCGAGGAAAAATGGATCGACGACGAGCGGAAGAAAAATGGGCCAATGACCCGAGAACAATGTAGACTTGTCCGCGAGAATTTAGGATGAATGGATTGATGGATGGATTGCATTTCTGAGAAAATAGAAAAGAAAAAGAAAAAAAAAGCAATTACGACAAACGAAGAACGACATTTTAAAATTGAAAGAAGCGATGAACTCGACGTGGATTTTTGAAAATACACAAAAATAAAAACGGTTTTAAAATTTAGTCATTTTTAGGACTGTTACATCACCTCTTGTACGCTGTTGGCCGTAGTTCATGAGACCATGATCCATAACTAGTCCCTGGAGCTTGATCGCCTAAACAAGGAACTTGAAGATCTTGGGAAGGCGAAGACCAAGCTAGAGACTGAGTTTGCTGGTAAGTCATTTGTCTGCTGTTGATTGCTTCCGAGTACTTGTTGGTTTGGGTTGCCAAGTTTTCTCATGGGCTGCCCGTTTGGACAGACTACAAGAACAAAGTGCAGTCATAGTTCAGCTCCTTTGGCGAGCAGATCAAGGCTGTTGAAGACTCACGCAGTGCCATCATGGATTCTGCCAGATCTCTACTAGAAGTCTTGCAACAAGAGGAGGCTAGCCCTAGCTCTACCACGCTGGCTCACATGCTTAAAAGGCTTTAAGCTGCTCCAGTGGTCCTGAAGGCATATGTAATGGAGCATGCTAAGCTGGGCATCACTCAAGCCCTCGCCATGACCAAGTCCCTCTATCCCCGAGTGGATATTGAGGCAGTCGGCAAGGGGTTTGCTGATGATACTTCATTGGAGTAAGCGATGGAGCTAATAAACGCGGCGAACCCGATTGCCAAGATCATTGCCGAGGAGTTGCCTATGTAACTGCACTGACATTATGAAAGCTCTTAAGTATTGTCTGTGGAAAAAAACACCTATAATTTGTACATATTGTGAACATGTTTGTTGTTTTTGCTTTGTGGAAATCCGATCGATGCTTTGAGTTATCTAGTCGTCATTAGACTTATCTGATTGGCCAGACATACCGAGCGATAGGGATCAACTTAAAAGGCATTTATCCTATTAGAACTATACTCGGTATTAGTTAACAGAGTCATCATAATACTTCGTGACTTAGATAAAAAAGACTCGAATTAGTTTTCAACAATGACAAAGCTGTGATATCATCATGTGGCCCCCGACTCACTACTCGGTTGGAAACAATCGGCGTAGTAAGTCAGAATATGGAAAAACTTTATTCATATATATGAACTAATCATAATAGAATGCTCAGGTATAGAAAAGACGTAGCTGTTCTATGTTCCATGAGTTGTTGATCAGGGTTCCATCTTCATTCTTCAGTCAGTAAGCCCCCAGGCGTGTCACCTCAGCGATAATGAACGGCCCCTCCCATAAAGAAGATAGTTTATGCCTATCTTTGGTGGTCTATATTATTCGTAATACAAGATCTCCCACCGAAAAGGCACAACTGTGGACATTATGACTGTGATAACGACGCAGGCCTTGGAGATATCTTGCCGACTGGATCGTAGCAATGTCCCTTCTTCCTCCAACTGAAATAACTTGACCAGTCGATCTTCATTTGATTTGTCTTCGGAGTGGGCTCGAACTCATAGAGAGTCGAACTCCAACTTGGTAGGTAACACAACCTTAGCATCGTAGACCAGGAAGAAGAGGGATTGCCCTCATGGCACCTTTTTGAACGGCCCGACCATGTCAAGCCCCTAGACTGCGAAGGGCCAAGATATTGGGATTGTTTGCAACTCTTGAGCCGAGAGATGTATTTGTCAAGGGAAATATTGGCCAGAAGAAACCTTGTCTGTAAGCCTTTCTGACTAACGTCCTTAATGCAGCATGGTTGCCACAGATGCCCGAGTGGATCGATTGCAGGATCTGCTTGCCCTCCTCAGGTGTGATGCAGCGCATGAAAACTCTAGATGCACTTCAACGATACAGGTCTTCTCCGACTATGATAAAGCTTTTGCTCCAACGTTTGACTTCTTTGGCTTCGTTGTGATCTTTAGGGAGCTCATCTTCCAGTAGGAATCGGATGATTGGAGTCTGCCAGTCTTGAGAGATGATTAGCACTTCCATTGGTTCTAGGTCAGGCTCAGCCCCTAATTACACGGAGTTAGGTTTTTTCTTGACTGATGGCTGGAGGAATTGCTCGACAAAAACTCCAGTCGGGACTACCTCATGCTTGGATCCCATGTTGGCTAGCTCATCCGCGGCTTCGTTATATTGGTGCAAAACGTGTGTGATTTCCAGTCCGTCAAATTTGTTCTCTGACTTCCGTACTTCTTGACAGTATGCCGCCATGTTGTCGTCCAGGCACGTCCAGTCTTTCATGACTTGGTTCACCACGAGTTGGGAATCCCTGCGAGCCACCAATTGTCGCATACCGAGCAATATGGCGATACGGAGCCCATGGATGAGTGCTTTGTACTCGGCGACATTGTGAGATGTTGGCAAGTGAATTTGAAGAATGTATTTGAGTTTTTCTCCGCTGGGTGATGTCAGCACGACACCAACTCCTGCTCCGCTGATCCATAGGGAACCGTGGAAGTACATTGTCAAGTACTCAAGTTTGTCTGCAGGTGTAGCCGACTGAACTTCTGTCCACTCGGCTACGAAGTCGGCGAGTGCTTGAGACTTGATTGTTGTCTATGGTTGAAAGGTTATGTCAAACGCCATCGGCTTGAGTGCCCATTTAGCGATTCTGCAGGTGGCTTTGCGGTTGTGTAGAACATCTCCGAGTGGGAATGATATGACGATTGTAGCTTGGTGCGATTGAAAGTAGTGCACCATCTTCTGGACAGTGATGAGTAATCCATAAAACAACTTCTAGACTTGGGGATATCGCATCTTGGATTCGCCTAGGACCTCGCTGACGAAGTAGACCAGCCGTTATACTTTTTGGATATGACTCGGCTCTTCGCGCTCGACGACTAGGATTGTGCTTATCACCTGAGTTGTTGCTGCAAGGTATACCATAAGCGGTTCTTGGGGCATAGGTGATACTAGCACGGGTGGTGATGTGAGAAACTTCTTGAACTCTTCGAAAGCCTGTTGGGCTTCTGGCGTCCACTGGAAATTGTCAACTTTCTTTAAGAGCTTGAAAAAGGGCATGCCCCGTTCGCCTAGTCGGGAAATGAATTGACTGAGTGCCGCCATGCAACCAATCAGCCTCTGTACGTCCTTCTAGCAAGTTGGGGGAGCCATGTTCATGATTGCGTTGATCTTCTCTGGGTCCGCCTCTATGCTGTGGTGTGAAACAATGAAACCAAGTAGTTTTCCCGAAGGTACTCCGAAGACATATTTCTCCAGGTTCGACTTCATCTTGAATTGTCGAAGGCTTTGGAAAGCTTTGTCTAAGTCAGTAATGAGATCACCTTTGAGCTTGGTTTTGATTACCACGTCATCAACATATGCCTCCACGTTTCACCTGAGTTAAGTGTGAAGACACTGCTGAATGGCGCGCTGATACGTTGCGCCAGCGTTTTTGAACTCGAACGGCATAGTGATATAGCAGTATGCAGCAAACGACGTGATAAAAGAAGTCTTCAGGTAGTCTTCCTTCTTTAGGCTGATTTGATGGTATCCTGTGTAGCTGTTGAGAAAGCTAAGTAGCTCGCATCCCGTAGTTGAATCGACCACCTGATCTATCCTCGATAGACCAAATGGATCTATGGGACACGTCTTGTTTATGTCAGTGTAGTCGACGTACGTGTGCCATTTACCGTTCTTCTTTCGGACCAAGACTGGATTTTCTAGCCAATTCGGGTGGTAGACCTCCTGATGAACCCGGCTGCTAGGAGCTTAGTGATCTCCTCGTGGATAGAATCTTTGCGGTCCTGAGCAAATCGCCGTAGTTGTTATTTGACTGGTTTGGCGTCCAACTTGACATTGAGGGAATACTCAATCACCTCCCTTCCCAACAAGTGTTGTCTTGGTGGGTCGGTAGGGTCCAGAGGGATCTTTGTTCTTTACTCTGCTAAAATTTCCGACTTGGTCGCCTTTTTCGCTGGGACTTCCTCGTGTTCCTTTGAAGTTGTTGCTGCCAGTCGGATGTTGTTTCATCTAGCTAAAGCTTCATAGGACTAGGCCAACTCACAGCTCTCCTTGTTGCAAGTGAAGACTTGCTTGATGTCACTATGTAGGGAGAGTACTCTTGCTGGTCCAGACATCTTTAGCATCATGTATGTATAGTGGGGAATCGTCATGAACTTGGCGAGTGCCGGCCGTCCGAGTATGGTGTGGTAAGCTGTCTCGAAATCAATGACCTTGAAACAGATGTTGATAGCAACGGGGTGCCCGATCTTCTGTTAGGTAAGGATAACTCTCGATTTGGTGGAGAATTGACACTCACGATCTGGCTTCTGATCACCAAGACCCGAACTCTGCAATCACTGCACCACGTCTCCTTTCGTTATCAACCGTGCGCTGCCCGGTTGACCTCGCCATGAAGGCTAATCCCTGCATGCGAATCGAAGAACACAAGCAAGAACAAGGAAGATTGCAACTCACTTGCAGATGAATGATTATACTCTCGAAGTTGGGGTCTTACAAGCCGATAAACGGCGAAACTGTTCACAAACAGATTAATCTAAGCAAAACCCACCTTTAAACAACGACGGTTAGGTCCGTTTGAAGCTAAGCCTTGTCATTAAGCCTGATGAACATATCTTTATCTTTCACCACATAGGGGGAGGTAATGTTGCGCATATGGTTGGATTCTGAAATTTTTAAACACGGAGAACATTTTGTAGTGTTGTGCAGCTCACAACACTCCCCTTCTTGCAAACCAACCTACAACTCATTTAAACAACTAGAGGAACTAGATAGAGAATTATTTATACTCATGCGGTTCTCTAGACAAGATATATCATTATGAAAAGGAGGTATATTAAAATTTGAACAAATGTATACTCTATGCACATTATATTCTCCTTTATTATCATAATTGCCAATAACATGAAAAATTACATGAGAAGGACATGGCAAATCAGATCTAGCAAATAATTTCTTCTCTAAACAATTGAATGGATAAAGATCATCAAACTAAATATAGCCCCAAGTATTTAAAGAAGATAGCAATCTAAGCTCTTCATTCTCGCTAGCAATGTGAACATGTCTAAAATCAGCACCTGGTGGTTCAACAACATTACTAACATGTTCATTCACTAGCTGTGGCATGGATATAAGTGAAGCATTGCATAACTCTTCTTTATCACAAGAAATAGGAACCAAATCATCATGTGACAAAGGTAATATAAAGCATGATTCCACTGGTGATTGCTCTAAACTAGCATGATTAGTGGACATATATAGCACATCAGAATTGTCCATACCTTGAGTGAATGTAGCACTATTTCTGTTACCTTTGTTCTCATTTTCAAAAACTGTAGGTGTAGTCTTAATTAAAACATCTTGAAACATGCATGGAACAATAGGTGGATCTTCTTTCTCTATGTCTCTCTTCTTTTTCTCATTACCTTGGCTCTTCTTAGATTCTTGTAAAATGTTAGTGCCCAAAGTAATACGTTCGTTTTGCAATAACTCAGGTTTAGGTGAAGGCATCAAAACATTAGTATTATTACATTTATTTCTCAAAACCTTATGGTTTTTAATCTTTTCCCTCTCAAGATCATCTTTCAAAATTTCAGCAGGGGACATAGGTAGCAACTTAAATTTCTTGCCATTATGTGTGAAAGTGTACATGTTGGTTCTACCACGGTGCACAACATCTCTATCATATTCCCAAGGTCTACCCAAAAGTAGAGAACATGCTTGCATTGGAACAACATCGAATATGGCACTATCATGATAATTGCCTACTAAAAACTTCACTTTCACAATTTTACTTACCTTCAACTTACCGCAAGAATTGAACCAGTATCTCTACAAATGAGAACACACAAAACTCATGGTGCAGTAACGACTGTTCAAATATATAACACATAAATCTTATGTAGAAAGCATGCACCTTTGGTTGATGAATACATAAAGTTGCTAGGGTTATATCCGAGCTAGTGATGTCCTCATCAGATGTTCTCCGTGCGGAAGTTATCCCGCGTGTCCAAGGTGACCGGCAATGTAATCTAGCCGAGTGGTGTTGAAGAAAGGCCATCGATTACCCCGTGGAAGGGAGTTGTACTTAGGTGTAACTCAGATCGAGATATCTTCATCTTGTCGAGTGTCTTGGCAAATAAAATGTTGAGAGCGCTTCCTCCGTCGATTATAACCTTCTTCAGCTTGACGTTCTTGATGACTAGGTCTAGGACGAGTTGATAGCATTCTGGCTATGCCATTTAGTCAGGGTGATCTGTGCGATCGAACATGATTGCTACCTCGGACCACCGTAGGTATTCGGGGTGTCGATAGAGACTGAGTTTACCGTGTGTGCAGTTAACTTTTGCTTCCATTTTGACCCGTATGCCGACAATCCTCTCAATATGTGGTTGAGCTCAGCTTGGGGATCTTGGTAATCGCCGGCTGGGCCCAAATCCGTCTTGTCCTTATCCTTTGGTTCGCTGGATGTGGATGTCTGCTCAGTGACAAACTTCTTTAGCATAAAGCAATTTTTGGCCGCATGTTTCCCCTTTGGATGGAATGGACAAGGTTTGTTCATGACTTTCTGATAGTCATCTGTCCTAGGGGTTGCGGTCGGTTGTGGTCAACTGTCGCCACAATGTCCTCCAACTTGCGCTTGCGGTTCCCAAGCTTAGATGGGGCCGCGTGGTCCGTTTCCCAGTGCTCCTTCCATCGGGGCTTGTTGTCGAGTGCCTCAGCAACTGCGTCGGCTAAATCAGCATATTTATTAGCCATCTCGAATAGAGCTTTGACAGAGTTGGGTGGCTTCCGAGTGAACTTGGTGATAAATGGCATGTCTCTGACTTCCTTATGGAAGGCAGCAATGACCACATCGTCTTTTATTTTGGGGATGGAATTCGCCTTCTCGAAAAAGTGCTTGATGAAGTCCCAGAGAGACTCGTGTTTCCTCTGATGGCACTGGTATGGTGATGAGGACATCTCCACCATGGATACAGCCATGCCAAGTACACAAGCTGAACCGGTGATACAAGGACCAATCATACAAGCTCGTGCCCGTCAAATTAATTATCAGGTAACTTTGTTCTTAGGGTTGCATAAGCATGATTTGCTGAATGGGGTACTACTAAATGCTTGTGATGATGTTATTGTACTTAGGAATGAAGCAGAATATGCACACAAGCTAAAGCATGAGACAACACAGAAGATTTCAGTTCGGCCTTCTACAATGTTCCAAATTGAAACAAGCATGCCCGTTGATCCAGGAGTCCATTTGGAGCCCAAGAGTACTTGATGGAAAGGTCTCGGTGTCCTCTTTCCAATGGATCCAGTCTCACCATGAAATTCAATCCGAGTCGACCGCAATTGCCAAAAGAGTGCCAACCTATTTTTGGAAACTAGGACTAACGATGTTGCGTCACTTCCACCTGGGCCCATGGGCCTTGTACCACCGAGGGCGGTGTGCCACGCCCAGAACACCATCCCTAGCCCCTCTTCTTGTATAAATACATAGTTACCCCCTTAGGTTTAGTTTGGGTTTTGTTTAGATCAAAGTTTAGCGTCGGTACTTTGCCGGTTAAAACTGTGGTCAGTTAGATCGCCGTTTTCTTGTTATAGAATCCCACCTTCGTATTCAGATTCATATTGGAGCTTTCATCTTTTATTTACAATTGAGTTGCTTGTGCATCTTATTCTTTCTAGTTCTCGATTGCTTGCAGGAACAAATACCCGCGTGGTTAGGTTGATCGTGCTCCCTCAAGAACATGAACAGCCCCTGGAGTTGGTGTAGCGATCACTAAGGCGCAACGCCCTTCGATGGTTATAGTCGGGTTGTCAACTTCACTGTCGATGTTTTACACCGGCAATATGAATATAGGGCTACTCGTCGGATCGAAACTCAGTGGACTACAAAGGAACACAAGGAGATTTTATACTGGTTTAGACCCTTGATGTGAGGTAATACCCTACGTCCAGTTCTGGTGTATTCCTTTGAGGATGTATGTTTGCTTCTATGAGCTTCTGCCCTTAGAGGGCGCCCTGCCTCCCCTTATATACTAGGGGACAGGGGTACAAGATAGGAGTCCCAGCCGGATTATAGCTAAGTGATCTCCTCTTAGAGATATAATCTACCCTACTAGGACTGTATATTCCTTATCGTACAAGGCAAAGTCTGCTGGATTCTATCATATCTCTAATTACAAGGCTAGGCCCATCCTCTGTCCGAGTGGCCCATATGCTTGTCATGAGGTACCCAGGGCCCATGGCCTCCACAGCAGCCCCTAAGACCTTCATAGTTGAGTCACAGCTGATGCCGAGTGCTCATCCTCCACGGTGAAGTTTGCCCGAGTGCATTGCTCCCGAGTACTCTTTGTCCGAGTGCTTCTTCTTCCAGAGTCCTGCTTCATGTCAGCTGGCAGCGAGGCTATGAAGGGCTCCATGTAGAAGTATGAATAGTGTGCGCCGAATAGGCGCACCTATTAGGTGTAGCCCCCGACTTTGTGCTTGATTGTGAAACAATTAAACATAAAGACAAAGATCTTTAACCTTGTAGTCTTTCCCCGAGTAGTATACTACTGGTATATGAGACTCTTCGGTATCATGTCAACCGGAATATTTTATAGTCTTTCTCGAGTAGCATGCCACTCGTATATGAGACTCTTCAGCTTCATGTCAACTGGAAGGATTGTTTATAGTCTTTCCCGAGTAGTATACTACTCAGAAGTTAGACTCTTCAGCATCTTGTCGGCTAGAAAGATATTTGCTCGTGGCAATTGTTGGCCAAGCATGTAGGCCGAGTACCACTTTATGAAATTTAATCCAATGTGTTGTCAGGTGTACTTGAGAGATACCTACATCCCTAATTTTAATGAAGACCAGCTTGTGATTCTTATAAGGATATATCCTTAATACCTGGTGAATAATACAGATATCTGAACACAGGTGTTCAGCAGCCTACTTTCATGAAGCATATCTGATTACTCAATCAGTCTCTGTTGGCAGCACCAGCACTGTGATTTTAACATAGCCTGCGAGCGGCCCAAATTGAGCGTGCTACTGTAGAAACTCATATCTTGTGGACTGCAACCGAATAAGTCTGCCTAAACTAACCTACCCAGCATAGCTCTATAAAAGTAGCATCTAGCGCATGTCGGGATGAGTACTCCAAGGTCGGCGACCGTAATCAGCTAGAAAAATCCCTGTCCGCAAGCCTTTCCGACTTATGTTCTGAATGCAGCACGGTAGCCATAGATGCCCGAGTAGGTATATCGCAGAATCTGCTTGCCCTCCTCAGGTGTGACGCAGTGCATGAGAACTCCGGATGCGCTTTGACGATATAGGTCTTCTCTGACTTCGTTAAAGCTGAATAAGGTACCCGAACCTTGCATTAGCATAGGATTCGACTGACGACCCTTATGGGGCGTACCCTACTCAACAGAGTTTTGGCCAAATAAGGTACCCGAATCTCATAGGATTCGGCTGGCGACCCTCATGGGGCATACCCAACCTGGTAAAATTGTGGCCGAATAAGGTACCCGAATCTCGTAGGATTTGGCTGGCGACCCTCATGGGGCGTACCCAACTCAACGGAGTTATACTCGAGCCCCGACTGGCGCCGGAGGTCGTTTATGGGCCGAATAAGGTACTCGAACCTTGCATTAGCATAGGATTCTGCTGGCGACCCTCATGGGGCGTACCTTACCCAACCGAGTGGTATTCGAGCTCCGACTAGCGCCGGAGGTCGGTTATTAGCCGAATAAGGTACCCGAACCTTGTATTAGTATAGGATTCGGCTGGCGACCCTCATGGGGCATACCTCACCCAGCTGAACGGTGCCCGAGCCTCGACTAACGCCGGAGGTTGGTTGTTAGCTCATATGGAGCGTAGCTGGGGAAGATGACGTCCTGACTGGCGCAAGTGCTCGGTCAATAGCCCTCATGGAGCATTCCGAGAGTATCTTGGCAGACTGGTCCAGCCCCTGAGCGTAGGAGATAGGCTTGTAGCCCTGAGTTCCTGTCACATATCCGAAACTGGGCCTGCATTATAAAGATATTGGATGAGTAGCATCTGATGATGAAAACAATCATCCAAATAAAATGTATTTTACAATATATGTAAATACGTATTCTTCCTCTTATTGATATTAATTTCCCCGAGTAGTTGACCCCTTATGTTTAAGCACTTTGCCCGACTAGTCATAGCCTCCTAGCGTCGGGACTTGTCTCATGGCACTTTCTCAGACACGCGTTTTGGGTGACATGAGTTCGTCTTTCATGGAGCAAAGTTTCACGGATCAAAATTTATGGTACTTGAGTACTTTTGCAATCATTAAGAGCAAAAACAAAAAAAAATAAATGTGCAGCTTGTACACTTATTAGGTGTAAGCAGCAGCAGCACTGGCAAGGCCGAGTGAGGAAATATTTATCAGAAAGTGACTTAGCTGTTCGGTATTTGGGAGTGGGGATGCCATCCTTGCGTTTGAGCTTGTGAGCCCTCGAACATGTCACTTGTTGTTCTGATAATCTCCAATTGTTGAAGGTCGAAGATGGTTGTGACTGACTGCCACAATGAAGCCGTCTGACTTATGTTTGCGGTTCCCAGCTTTAGTCGGGGCCGCATCATCGATGTCCTTCCTCCCCTTCTATCAGTGTGTCTTCTTGTCATCGAGGGCCTTAGCAACAGCGTCAGCTGAGTCAGCGTACTTGTTCGCCATGTCGAATAAAGCCTTGACAGAGTTGGGAGGCTTCCAAGTGAATTTGGCGATGAACGAGGTGTCTTTGACTCCTTTTTGAAAGGCGGCGATGATGACCTCGTCCTTGATCTTTGGGATTGAATTCTTCTTTTCAGAGAACCTCTTGATGAAATCACGAAGAGACTCGTTCTTCCTTTGATGCAATTGATATAGGTCGTATTCGGAAGATGGCCTCTCGTATGTTCCCTGGAAGTTGGCGATGAAGCGTTCTTGGAGTTCTCCCCATGAGCCAACTGATTGCTTGGGAAGTCCTATTAGCCATGTCCTCGCCGAGTCGGCTAGAGCGACTGGAAGGTAGTTAGCCATGGCTGTGATCTCCTCCGACTGCTCAGATTGCCAGAGTGTAGATCGTGAGGCAGGACTCGGGATTGGTCTTGCTGTCGTATTTTTCGATGCTTGTAGGCTTGAAACCCAATGGCCAGTTGACCTGTTGTAGCTCGTGTGTGAAGGCCGGTACTCCTTCATCTTGATGAGGGCTCCGACTACGAATACGGCGGCGAAACCGCTCGTGGTGGAGGCCGAAGCGCTCGTTCTCATCTTCCAGTCGGCGTTGCTCATCTTCCTCTCGTTCGCGGCGCTGAGCGTTGATGTCCTGCCGAAGGTCACGCCATAGTTGGCCTCGGAGATCCTGATTGTCCCGACGGTTGCTTCGATGCTGCCGGTTGTTGTTGGGGTTGCCGAGTGACGTTTGGCGTGACTCCGTGTGCAGCCGACTAGAGCCAGCCGCTCGGTGTCGCTTTGAGGTGGATGAGACTACTGCTGGGGAAACTGACCGACTGGTCGGTATGAGGGTATCGCCCGATTGTTGGCGCTACTGGCTTGCAGCAGCGGTGATCATGGCTTTCATCCTTGCTATCATTGGGGTGGCCTGGTGATCAGGCCCGAACTAGAGTGTATCTAGTAGAGTTGCAGTGGCCACGATATTCTGTTGAGGTGTAGTAAAAACGTCGTGGTTGCCGACTCTAGTTTGGAGGATTTGTTGCTGAGCGGTTCACCCAGCCCTGTGTAGCTCATCGTTGCGAGCCTCGCATTCAGCCTCCTGTTGTTGTCTTGGTCGGCAGGCCTCCTCCTCTTCCTGCTCGGGTAATCGGCGCGCTTCTTGTGTTGGTGTAGAACCTTTGGACGCCATGAAGATTTCGTGGGGCAGGAGGAAGCTCGCCAAGCTGTTGTGGGTGCCATGGGCCCCGGGTACCTCATGACAAGCATATGGGCCACTCGAATAGAGGATGGGCCTAGCCTTGTAATTAGAGATATAGCTAGATTCGGCAGACTTTGCCTTGTATAGAAAGGAATATACAGTCCTAGTCGGGTGCGTTATATCTCTAAGAGGAGATCCCTTGGCCGTAATCCGGTTGGGACTCCTACCTTGTAACCCTGTCCCCCAGTATATAAGGGGAGGCAGGGCACCCCATGAGGGCAGGTTGAGTTGGTTCATCAGAATCACCACCACAAATCCTCAAAGGAATAACACCACAACTGGACGTAGGGTATTATCTCACATTGAGGGCCTGAGCCAGTATAAAATCTTTCTGTGTTCCTTTGCAATCCACTGAGTTTCCATCCGCCGAGTAGTCCTATATATTTTTTGCCGGTGTAAAACATCGACAGTTGGCGCGCCAGGTAGGGGCTTCGGTGCGATCTACATCTACAAGCTCGATGGATCCAGCAACCGGAGTCAATGGCGGCAAACTCTCCCCCGGAGATACAATTGCATTCGGAAGCCTCGACTTCGTCGCCGACCAGATCAGCAATCTCACCTTGGCTGACTCGGACTCGATCCGATCTGCCAGGGAACCGGCCAACTCCGCGCAAGTCGGTCCACACGACGCTGCAGCAACCCTCATCGACTTGCTGTGGCAATCTTCATCTTGTCTAGGTCTCGGGACAACTCTTTCCTTCGGTGTTCGACTCGGACTCGGCCTTGAGCCGGCCAAGATCGAGCTAAGAAGGGAAGAGATCGTCAATCTCCCATACAGACTCGGCAACGCCACGGATATCTTCAGACAACATCCAACGCGGCAAACCCGATCCTCTGGAGTTCAACTCGGATACGGCCCAGAGCCGCTCGAGATTGGATCTAGGGATGTCGGAGTTATAATCACCGCCATCAACTATTCCGACTACGACTCTCAGTCGGATTCCGACTCTAAGTCGGACAGCAGTTCGGCAAGCTTCTCCCCGCCACGAGAAATCTTCATGGCATCCAAAGGCCCTACTCCTACTCAGGAATCACACCGACTACGCAAGCAGCAAGAGTCAGCAAGAGGAGGAAGCACGCCGACTGTGAGAGCAACAAGAGGAAGAAGCAAGACGCCGGCACGACGCTCTATGCAGGGCCGGGCGAACTGTATAGCAACAAATCCTCCAAACCCGAGTCTGCGACCACGACGTCTTCCTTACTCCTCAACAGAACATTGTGGCCGCTGCGACTCTACTGGATACACTCCAGTTCGGGCCTGATCACCAGGCCACCCCGACGATCGCAAGGATAAAAGCCATGCTTACCGCTGCTGCATGTCAGCAGCACCAACAGTCGGGTGATACCCTCATACCGACCAACCGGTCGACATCCCCAACGGCAGTCTCATCTACCTCAAAGCGACGCCGAGCTGTTGGCTCCAGTCAGCCGCATACGGAGGCACGTCAGGCGTCACTCGGCAACCCCAACGATAACCGGCGATGTGAAAGAAACCGTTGGGACGATCAGGACCTCCGAAACCGACTACGGCGCGACCTTCGGCAAGACATCATCGCTCGGCGCCATAAACGAGAAGAAGATGAGCAACGCCAATTGGAAGACAAGAACAAGTGTTTCGGCCTCCACCACGTGCGGCTTCGCCGCCGTATTCAGAGTCAGAGCCCTCATGAAGACGAAGGCATACCGGCCTTCACCCAGGAGCTACAACAGGTCGACTGGCTATTGGGTTTCAAGCCTACAGGCATCAACAAATACGATGGCAAGACCAATCCCGAGTCCTGGCTCACGGTCTACACTCTGGCGATCCGAGCAGCCGGAGGAAATCACAAAATCATGGCTAACTACCTCCCAGTCACTTTAGCCGACTCAGCGAGGACATGGCTAACAGGACTTCCCAAGCAATCAATCGGCTCCTGGGGAGAACTCCGGCAACGCCTCATCTCCAGCTTTCAGGGAACATATCAGAGGCCATCTTTCGAGCACGACCTATATTAGTTGCATCAAAGGAAGAACGAGTCTCTTCGTGACTTCATCAAGAGGTTCTCTGAGAAGAATTGAAGATGATCAAGCCAAGGTTGAAGCAATCCAGAGTTGGCCGACTCCTAAAACGGTCACATAGGTGCGGAGTTTTCTAGGTCTTGCTGGGTTCTATCATCGTTTTGTGAAAGATTTCAGTACCATTGCCACACCATTGAATGAGCTATCAAGGAAAAGCGTACAGTTCCAATGGGGACAGCCACAAGAAGACGCTTTCAACTTGTTAAAGGAAAAACTGACTCATGCACCACTACTCCAACTCCCCGACTTTGGTAATATTTTTGAACTTGAGTGTGATGCTAGTGGAATTGGGATTGGAGGTGTGCTGATTCAAGAAGATAAGCCTGTCACTTATTTTAGTGAAAAATTATCTGGGCCTAGTTTGAACTATTCTACTTATGACAAAGAATTATATGCATTAGTTTGAACTTTAGAAACTTGGCAACATTATTTATGGCCCAAGGAGTTTGTTATACATTCTGATAATGAATCTTTGAAGCATATTCGAAGTCAAAGTAAACTGAACCGTCGACATGCTAAAGGGAAGGAGAATGTTATTGCTGATGCTTTGTCTAGGAGATATAACATGCTTTCACAACTAGACGCCAGAATTTTTGGTTTGGAAATAATTAAAGATCAATATGTGCATGATGCTGATTTTAAAGATGTGTTGATGAACTGCAAAGAGAGAAATACATGGAATAAGTTTGTTGTTAATGATGGTTTTGTGTTTAGAGCTAACAAGCTATGCGTCCCAGCTAGCTTTCTTCATTTGTTGTTGCTACAGGAAGCGCATGGAGGTGGGCTTATGGGATATTTTGGTGTGAAGAAGACCGTGGATGTGTTGGCTAGCCACTTCTATTGGCCAAAGCTGAGGTGCGATGTTGAGCGCTACGTTTCCCACTGTACAACATGCAATAAAGCTAAGTCTCGACTAAACCCACATGGTTTATATATGCCTTTTCCTGTTCCTAGCGTTCCATAGGAGGATATTTCAATGGATTTTGTGTTAGGACTACCTAGGTCTAAGAGGGGGAGGGATAACATTTTTGTTGTGGTTGATCAATTCTCTAAGATGGCACATTTCATACCTTATAAGAGCGACGATGCTACACATATTGCTGATTTGTTCTTCAGGGAGATCATTCGCTTGCATGGAGTGCCATCTACAATTGTTTCCGATCGTGATACAAAGTTCTTGAGCCATTTTTGGAAGACACTATGGAACAAGTTGGGGACTAAATTATTATTTTCTACTACATGCCATCCCCAAACAAATGGGCAAACCAAAGTAGTCAATCGCACGTTATCCATGATGTTGCAGGCTGTATTGAAGAAAAATTGAAGATGTGGGAAGAGTGTCTACCTCATATAGAGTTCGCCTATAATCGCTTTTTGCACTCTACCACGAAGATGAGCCCGTTTCAGGTGGTATATGGTTTCAATCCTCGTGCTCCTATTGATATTTTTCCATTGCCATCTTCTGAAAAAGTGAACTTAGATGCTTCTAAACGTGCTGAATTTGTGTTAAAACTGCATGAAACCACTAGAGAGAACATAGAGCGCATGAATGAGAAATATAAGGTTGCCGGTAGTCAAGGTAGAAGAGAAATAACTTTTCAACTGGTGATCTTGTTTGGTTGCATTTAAGAAAAGATAGATTTCCATCTTTTCGCAAGTATAAATTGATGCCTAGAGCTGATGGACCTTTCAAAGTCATTGCTAAGATAAATGATAATGCATATAAGATTGAGTTGCCTGCAGATTATGGGGTTAGTGATACTTTCAATATTGCTGATTTGAAGCCATATCTGGGAGAGGAGGATGAGCTTGAGTCGAGGACGACTCCAATTCAAGAGGGGGAGGATGATGAGGACATCTCCACCATGGATACAGCCATGCCAAGTACACAAGCTGAACTGGTGATACAAGGACCAATCACACGAGCTCGTGCCCGTCAAATTAATTATCAGGTAACTTCGTTCTTAGGGTTGCATAAGCATGATTTGCTGAACGGGGAACTACTAAATGCTTGTGATGATGTTATTGTACTTAGAAATGAAGGAGAATATGCACACAAGCTAAAGCATGATACAACATAGAAGATTTCGGTTCGGCCTTCTACACAGTCCCAAATTGAAACAAGCATGCCCATTGATCCAGGAGTCCGTTTGGAGCCCAAGAGTACTTGATGGAAAGGTCTCGGTGTCCTCTTTCCAATGGATCTAGTCTTACCTTGAAATTCAATCTGAGTCGACCAAAATTGCCAAAAGAGTGCTGACCTATTTCTGAAAACTAGAACTAACGGTGCTGCGTCACTTCCACCTGGGCCCATGGACCTTGTACCACTGAGGGCAGCGTGCCACGCCTAGAACGCCATCCCTAGCCCCTCTTCTTGTATAAATACTTAGCCATCCCCTTAGGTTTAGTTTGGGTTTTGTTTAGATCAAAGTTTAGCGTCGCTACTTTGCCGGGTAAAGCCGTGGTCAGTTAGATCGCCATTTTCTCGTTACAGAATCCCACCTTCGTATTCAGATTCATATTGGAGCTTTCATCTTTTATTTGCAATTGAGTTGCTTGTGCATCTTGTTCTTTCTAGTTCTCGATTACTAGCAGGAACAAATACCCACGTGGTTAGGTTGATCGTGCTTCGTCAAGATCACGAACAACCCCTAGAGTTGGTGTAGCGATCGCTAAAGCGCAACGTCCTTCGACGGTTGTAGTCGGGTCGTTAACTTCGCCTCCTTACAATCGAAGTTATCCCTCTCATTGAAAGATCAGGACACCTGAGAGCACATCATATGGATCATACTCGGATGCTAGCCTTTCGTATGTGCCCTAGAAATTGGCCACAAAGTGCTCACGGAGTTCCCCCTAGGAGCCAATGGATCCTCTAGGAAGCCCCGTTAACCATGTCCGGCTGAGTCGGCTAGGGTGACAGGGAGATAGTTTACCATGGCCTTGTGGTCGCCTCCAGCTGCTCGGATTGCCAAGGTGTATACTGTTACCCAAGATTCTGGGTTGGTTTTGCCGTCGTACTTGTCTATGCCAGTTGACTTGAAGCCTGATGGCCAGTCAACTTGTTGTAGGTCGCACATGAAAGCTAGAACTTTGTCGTCCCAGTGGGGGCTCCGGCTCTAACTGCAGCGGCGGAAATGCTCGTGATGGAGACTGAAGCAATCGTGTTCATCTTCTAGTCGGCGGCGTTCATCTTCCTCTCGTTCACGGTGTGAGCGTTGATGTCATGGTGCAAATCAAGGCGTAGTCATTCTTGGGCGTCACGGTTATCCCAGTGCCTGTTGTGTTGATACCGCCATCGATCGTCATTGTGGCCTTGTGATGGGCAATTGGACTTGTGGAGGCCATGGGCCCCGGGTACCTCATGACAAGCATATAGGCCACTCGGACAGAGGATGGGCCTAGCCTTGTAATTAGGGATATGATAGAACTCGGCAGACTCAGCCTTGCACAACAAGGAAAACACAGTCCTAGTCGGGCACGTTATATCTCTAGAAGGAGATCCCTTGGTTGTAGTCCGACTAGAACTCCTACTTTGTAACCCTGTCCCCTAGTATATAAGGGGAGGCAGGGCGCCCCCTGAAGGCAGAAGAAGAAGAAATCTCACTAGAGAAACTTCAAAAGTAATACACCACAACTGGATGTAGGGTATTACCTCATCTCGAGGGCCTGAACCAGTATAAATTGTTTCATGTACCTTTGCAATCCATCGAGTTTTGGTCCGATGAGTAGCCCTATATATTTATTGCCAATACAAAACATTGACAGTTGGCACGCCAGGTAGGGGCTTCAGTGAGATCATCTTCATCAAGTCTGATGGATCCAATCAAAGGAGTCGATGGCATCAACTTCTTCCCTGGGCAAACAATCAGCTTCGGGTGCCTCGATTTCGTCGCTGACGAGTTCGGCAACCTTATTCTGTCCAACTCGGATTCAATCCGATCGGCTAGGCATCAAGCCGACTCTGTGCCGGTCAGCCCACGCAACGCTGTGGCAACCCTCGTTGACTTGCTGCGGCAATCCTCAACATGCCCGGGTCTCGGGACAACTCTTCCTTTCGATGTTCGACTCAGACTCGGCCTTGAGCTGGCCAAGATCGGGCTAAGGAAGAGATCGTCAATCTCCCGCTCGGACTCGGCAATGCGGCGTATAACTGCAATCAGCATCTGACGCGGCAAACCCGATCCCCTCGGGTTCAACTTGGATATGGCCTAGAGCCACTCGAGATTGGATCTAGGGAGGTCAGAGTCGTCATCACCCCCATCAATTATTCCGACTTCGAACTCTTCAGTCGGACAGCAGTTCGGCAAGCTTCTCTCCGCCACGTGAAGTCTTTATGATATCCAAGGGTTCAGCTCCCACTCAGGAATCATGCCAACTACGCAAGCAGCAAGAGGAGGAGGCCCACCGACTGCGAGAACAACAAGAGGAAGAAGCAAGATGCCTGCACGCCCGCAACAACGACCTGCGCAAGACTGGGCGGACTGCTCAACAGCAAATCCTCCAAACCCGAGTCGGCAACCACGACATTTTTGTAACTCCCTAACAGAACGTTGTGGCCGCTGCAACTCTGCTAGATACACTGCAGTTTGGGCCTAATCACCAAGCCACCCTGACAAGTAGCCCTATATATTTATTGCAGATACAAAACATCGACAGTTGGCGATCTCATCTACCTCAACGCGACGCCGAGCGGCCGGCTCTAGTCAGCTGCATACGGAGTCACGCCACACGTCACTCGGCAACCATAATAACAACCGGCAACGCCGATATCAAGACGACCGTTGGGACAACCAAGACGTCCGAAGCCAACTATGATGTGATCTCAGGCAAGACTTCAACGCACGATGCCACGAACGCGAGGAAGATGAGCGTCGCTGATTGGAAGACAAGAATGAGCGCTTCGGCCTCCACCATGAACGGTTTGACCGCCATAGTCGGAGTCGGAGTCGGAGCCCTCACATAGATGAAGGTATACCAACCTTCACCCATGAGCTGCAACAAGTTGACTAGCCACCAGGCTTCAAGACGACTAGATTTGAAAAATACGATGGGAAGACCAACCCCGAGTCTTGGCTCACAGTCTACACTCTGGCGATCCGAGAAGCCGAAGGAGATCACAAAGCCATGGCTAACTACCTCCCAGTCACTCTAGCCGACTCAGCAAGGACATGGCTAATGAGACTTCCTAAGCAATCAATCGGCTCCTAGGGAGAACTCCGGGAACGCTTCATCGCCAATTTCTAGGGAACATACGATAGGCCATCTTCCGAGTACGACCTATATCAGTTACATCAAAGGAAGAACGAGTCTCTTCGTGACTTCATCAAGAGGTTTTCTAAGAAGAAGAATTCAATCTCGAAGATCAAGGACGAGGTCGTCATCACCGCCTTTCGAAAAGGAGTCAAAGACATTCATCGCTAAATTCACTCGGAAGCCTCCCAACTCTGTCAAGGCTCTATTCGACATGGTGAACAGTACGCCGACTCAGCCGACGCTGTTGCTAAGGCCCTCGATGACAAAAAAGCACACAGACAGAAGGAGCAGAAGGACACCGATGATGCGGCCCCGACTAAGGCTGGGAACCGCAAATGAAAGTCGGACGACTTCATTGTGGCAGTTGGTCACAACCATCTTCGACCTCCTACAACTGAAGATTATTAGAACAATAAGTGACATGCTCGGGGGCTTAAAAGCTCAAATTGCAAAAATGGCATTCCCACTCCCAACTTGTGCAATACCGAACAGCTAAGTCGCTTTCTGATAAATATTTCTTCCTTTATTTGATATTCCTCACTCAGCCTCGCCAATGACATAGCCGCCTACACCTAATAGGTGTACATACTGTGCATTTTCTGTTTTTGCTCTTAATGATTGCAAAAGTACTCAAGTAGCATAAATTCCAATCCGTGAAACTTTGCCCCATGAAAGACGAACTCAAGTCACCCAAAACGCGTGTCTAGGAAAGAGCCATGAGCCAACTCCCGATGCTAGGGGGCTATGACTAGTCGGGCAGAGTACTTAAACGTAAGGGGTCAACTACTCAGGGAAATTAATATCAATAAGAGGAGGAACACATATTTACATATACTGTAAAATACATAAATTTTCTTTGGGTGATTGTTTTCATCATCAGATGCTACTCATCCGATATGTTTATAATGTAGGGCCAGTTCCGGATACACGTAACAGGAACTCAGGGCTACGAGATTATCTCTTACGCTCGGGGGCTGGACTAGTCTGCCAAGATACACTTGGAGTACGACGCTTCAAGAATCACTTGGAATGCTCCATGAGAGCCATTGTCCAAGTACTCGCACTAGTCGGGACTCATGTGTGGGCTAAAAACCGATCTCCGGCACCAGTCGGAGCTCGTGTACCACTTTGCTGGGTAAGGTATGCCCCGTGAGGGTTGCCAGCTGAATCCTATGCTAATGTACCTTATTCGGCTAATAACCGACCTCCGGCACTAGTCGGAGCTCGGGTACCACTCCGCTGAGTTGGGTACGCCTCATAAGGGTCGCCAGCCGAATCCTATGCTAATGCGAGGTTCAGGTACCTTATTCAACTAATATAACCAACCTCCGGCGCCAGTTGGGGCTCGTGTACCACTCAGCTAGGTAGGGTACGCCCCATGAGGGTCGCCAGCCGAATCCTATGCTAATGCTAGGTTCGGGTACCTTATTTGGTCACAACTCTGCCAGGTTGGGTACGCCCCATGAGGGTCGCCAGCTGAATCCTATGCTAATGCAAGATTTGGGTACCTTATTTGGCTATAATTCTGTTGGGTAGGGTACGCCCCATGAGGGTGGCCAGCCGAATCCAATGCTAATGCAAGGTTTGGGTACCTTATTTGGCTTTACCGAAGTCAGAGAAGACCTATATTGTCAAAGCGCATCTGAAGTTCTCATGCACTACGTCACACCTGAGGAGGGCAAGAAGATCCTGCAATATACCTACTCAGGCATCTGTGGCAACCATGCTGCATCCAGAACATAAGTCGGAAAGGCTTGCGGACATGGATTCCTCTGGCTGATTGCGGTTACCGACGCTGAAGTACTCATCCTGACATGCGAGGGATGCTAATTTTATAGTGCTACACTAGGTAGGTCGGTTTAGGCCGGCTTATTCGGTAGTAGGCCAAAGATATGAGTTTCTCAGTAGGACGCTCTATCTGGGCCGCTCGCTAGCTGTGTTAAAATCACAGTGCTGGTACTACTCACAGAAACCGATCAAATAATCATATATGCTTCACGCTAAGCCTACAACCGGATGTCTATATTTGGGTATCTGCATTATTTACAGGTATTGAGGATATATCCTTATAACGATCAATGGCTGGTCTCCATTGAAATTGGGGATGCAGGCATCTCTCGAGTACACCTAACCACATATTGGGTTAAAATCCATAAAGTGGTACTCGGCTTACATGCTTAGCTATTATTTGCCATGAGCAAAGATCATTCCAGCTGATATGATGCTGAAGAGTATAACTTCCGAATGATATACTACTCGAGAAAGACTTAAAAATATTCTAGCTGACATGATGTTGAAGAGTCACATATACCAGTAGTATACTACTTGGGAAAGACTACAAGGTTAAAGATCTTTGACTTTATGTTTAATTATTTTCACAATTAAGCACAAAGTCAGGGGCTACATCTAATAGGTGCGCCTATTCGGTGCACACTATTCACATTTCTACATGGAGCCTTTCATAGCCTCGCTGCCAGCTGACATGAAGCAGGACTCAGGAAGAAGTAGCACTTGGACAAAGAGTACTCGGGAGCAATGCACTCGGGCAATCTTTACCATGGAGGATGAGCACTCAGCATCAGCTGTGACTCAACTATGAAGGTCTCAGGGGCTGCTGTGGAGGCCATGGGCCCCGGGTACCTCATGACAAGCATATGGGACACTCAGACAGAGGATGGGCCTAGCCTTGTAATTAGGGATATGATAGAACTCGGCAGACTTAGCCTTGTACAACAGGAAAAACACAGTCCTAATCGGGTACGTTATATCTCTAGAAGGAGATCTCTTGGTCATAGTTCAACTGGGATTCCTACTTTGTAACCTTGTCCCCCATTATATAAGGGGAGGCAGGGCGCCCCCTGAGGGCAGAAGAAGAAGAAATCTCACAAGAGAAACCTCAAAGACAATACACCACAACTGGACGTAGGGTATTACCTCATCTCGAGGGCCTGAATCAGTATAAATTGTTTCGTGTTCCTTTGCAATCCATCGAGTTTCGGTCCGATCAGTAGCCCAATATATTTATAGCCGATACAAAACATCGACAGGACTCTGAGTGGAGTTGGTCAAACCCCGTTGCTCGTTGCCTCGCCGCGGTTGATGATGTTGTAGTATCTGAAGCAGGGTTAGCCAAACCGTGCAGTAACCGCGGTTACCACCCAAACCGCCAGGGTACGGTATCGGTTACCGGTGGTTTGGTTTCAACAAATTTCATTCGAATTCATTTTTTTAAAAAAATAAAAAAATCCAAAAAAATTCTAGTATGTAGTACTTAAATTATGGATCACTATGATGAAGAAAGTTTATTTCATATTTTGGAGTTCCATCGAAATTAAAAAAAATAAGAGATAGGTTGGGATATAATTTCTACTTTATTTAAGTGTAAAAACGATAGCAAGGGTTATGCAAAAAAATTATGCAATATTACATTGTTTTTCTAGATATATCCACAATTTTTTCCTGAATTTTCTACAATTTTTTAGAATTTTTAATACGTTTTACAATTTTTTCTGCATTTTTTCTTTTTAGCTTCAACATTCCACGGTTACTGTGGCTTACCGCGTGGTTACCGCGCAATCGCGGCCTTACTGTGAGATTTGAAAATTTGGAATTCAAATTTTTGGAGATGAATTTCGTGTAGTTTTGGGTGGTTACCATGTAACCGCCATACCGTGGGGGGATGGTAACACCCCCCCCCCCCCCCCCCAAAAAAAAGGTATGGTAAACACTGATCTGAAGTCGTCTTGTTAGAAGGGATAAATATGTCGCCAGATTGTTGGCATTGCTGCACTCCTGCTACTATTATCATAGCCTTAATTCTGGCTATGGTTGGTGTTGCCTGGTGATCCGGCCCCAACTGCAGGGTATCCAGGAGAGTAGCAGTGGCCACAACATTCTGTGGTGGAGCGACGAAGACGTCATGGTCACCCACCCTGGTTTGGAGAATTTCTTGCTGTGCCGGTCAGCCGGTCTTGCATAACTCGCGGTTGCAAGCTTCTCGTTCGGCCTGTAGACATCGATCTTCTTCCTTTTGTTCACATAGTCGGCGAGCCTCTTCCTCTTGCTGTTCGAGTAGTCGGAGGGCATCTTGCATTGGAGTAGATCCCTGGGATGCCATGAAGGCCTCGTGTGGAGGAGAGAAGCTTTCCGAGCTGCTCTCCGACTAAGAGTGGGATTCCGAGTAGTGTAGTGGTGTGATGATGACCCTAACCTCCCTAGACTCGATCCCAAGTGGCTCTGGCCGTATCCGAATCGAATTCCAGAAAATTGGGTTTGCTATATAGGATTGGGGTTGAAGATGGCTGTGGTGTTGTCGAGTCTGAGTGGGGGATTGATGATCTTGTCTCCCCTAGATCCAATCTCGACCGGCTTGGGGCCATGTCCTAGTTGAACACTAGGAAAGAGAGTTGCCCAAGGGCTCGTATATCTTGGGTATTGCCGAAGAACGTTGTTGAACACTACTGCAGCATTGAGTAGGCCAACTGGAGCAAAATTGGCTTGATCCCTGGCCAATCGGGTTGTAATCGAGTCTGACAGGGTGAGGTTGCCAAAGTCATCGGCGATGAAGTCAAGATTCCCAAATCTAATGGCTTGTCCGGGAGAGAAGGTGATGCCGTCGACTCCAATAATAGGATCCGTCGGGCTTGTTGACAATGATCTTGATGAATCCCCTACCTGGTGCACCAACTGTCCTTGTTTTGTATCGGCTGTATTGAGTGTAGGGCTACTCGTTGGGCCAAAACTCGATGGACTCGAAAGTACACGAAGATTTATACTGATTTAGGCCCTCGGGGTGAGGTGATAGCCCGGCTGCTCGATGGATTGCTTGGCTTCGGGGAGGAACAGGGAAAGAGTTGGGCACTGGATGGCGAGCTCATGGGCGCTTTTTATAGGTGGAGGAAGGGGCTTGGGCTGCAAGAAAGCTGGTGCGAGGGGATAGGCTCGCCAGCTTGCGGCCAGCGGGGCTAGACGTGGGCTAGGCGGTGAGGTCGACGTGGACGATAATGGCGACGCGACGGCGGACGAGGCACCAGCGGGGTCTAGGGGTGCTAGAGCGACGCGTAGTGGCTCCTGAGTGGATACGCGCAGGGGTTTCCTGGGCGGCAATGGCCTCACAGCGGAAAACCAGGGACTCGACGGCGGCTGCGGCGGGAAAACGGGAACGTGACAGGTTCCGGATAGTGTGGGAGGAGATGTGCGATGCGGCGGCGAAGAGGGCGGCTGCGCGTGCGGGAAAGCGGGGATACGATGGCGCTCGGTGCCACGAGGAAACCTGGAATGCGACGGGTGCAGCGGAGAAGCGGGGAGGCGATGGCGCTCGGCGGGATTCCCGGGCGTGGTGCGGCGCGGATATCCCGGCGAGGTGATGGCGGCACCGCGGATCTCCCGACGGGAAAACCAGGCGGCCATGCGTGCGGCGCGGATGGCGCAGATGGACGACACGGGCGGTTGCACGAGAGAGGAGGCAACATGGCTCGGCTGGCTGCAGTAGCGGCTTGCTGGTGTGTTTGGCCTGGCTGGGATTAGATCGAACAGTTGGTGGGCAATGAACAGTGCTATTCCTGATTTTTTAGATTAACAGGGAAAATTGAATAGAAACAAAAAAGGGGCTAATCCTGTAATGACAATTGAGACTTGTATATAAGATGCAGTGCTGTGGTTTGACATTTGTATTTGAGAATTCAAATATTTATTTGAATTCAAACCTATTGATTTCTCTCTCACAAGGAATATCTTCAATTTAAATTGGGTTGATCCCTATTATATGAATTTATGTATTTTGAGACTTGAAGCAATTTTCATTTAAATATTCCAATGAACCATTATATGGATAATTATATGTTGGCTTAATTTATTTGTATGACAATTTTATTTGGTCTAGATGGAATTCAATAGGATTTGCACAGAAAGAAAGAAATCAAAGAGGGGTTGATGCAAGGGGTGGATCTCTGGAATAGGGAGTAGAATTGAGAACTTAAATCTTTAAATTTGAATTATGGATTTCTTTCTCAAATGAATGCTCCACTTATTTTTGGGAAAATACTCAATAAACCTTCTTTTTGTAATTTGAGACTTGATTGAATATCTGGACATTGGTTTAAATATTCTAGGAGGACCATTATGGAGAGATCTTTACATATTGGCTAGGTTTGTTTGTATGACCATGTATTATATATGGATGAATCTTATGCCTTTACTTTATTCAACTTTAATTCGAGAACATATGATCATGATTTGGATTCCTCCGATTTAACTTGGATTGCCCTTTGGTTGTCATATTTTATTGAAATCAAAATTAGGCTTTCAACATGGGCTCTAATATTTAATATTTGATTGTATTTTTATATGATGATAAACAATAATTATCTTGTCATTGTTTGGGTGGCTTTCATGTGTTCTTATAATTACAAATTAGATGCAATATTCTTGTATATTATAACTCTCGACTTAGATGTAAGACTTCAATTTAATTTCCATCGCAACAATTTATGGTTTTGGCAAGCACTGACAACAATAACATTCAAAATGATGCAAAAGTTTTAAAAAGTTCAAAATTTTACTGATTTTTATTATTAGAGTACATGGCCTTATATACAAAACCCTAAAACTAGGAAATAAACTAGAACTCAATCTGGAAACAGCAGATTACGAGTGTCAAATTGTTTTGGCCATTGCAATATGATCACACCGAATCTGAAGGCCCACGAGCATAATATGGATTGGGCTCGAAGTAAGCTTTCCAACAAATGCTCACTCATCCAAAACGGACTCTGTATGTCAAATCTACATTTGTTTTAGTGCGAGCCTCTCCTGACTGCTCGAACCGAATCCGAGTTGGGCTTTTTCCACCTTATCCTTAGTTCTTGTGTATGGGAAGATTTGAATTTGTGTAGGGCTTGCAAAAGAAGTTCTTCTCCACCTGTAGAATGTCTTGGAATAGGAACCCATTATCTCAACAAACCATATGGGCCACGGCTATTGCATCTTCATCAACTCGCATGCATAACCAGGTCCACCTGTGCAACAGGTATCCAAACATGCACAACTTGGTGTAGAAAACTCCAAATCACATGCCGTTTGATTCATTCGAAAGTAGACTTGATGAGAATTCATGAAAAAATATGTTCTCCCGTGGGACCATTCTGAGTTGATGTAGATTTCACCATGACTTCCATGCACAAAGCTGCACGCCGCCATCTTCTTGTGCAGCAACTCTCCTTTATTGGTGGCGCTGTCTTGTGCTATCCCTTTGCTGGTATCTTCCTCCCTCACCCAACATGAATAAGTGCCATCAAACATAACATTGGTCCAGCAATCTCCTTCTCTTTTTTCTCGATCTCCAATGATACAATTACCTCAAACCTGATCACAAGCAGAGTACAACTATTAGGTAGCAAATAGATTCACCTTGTTATTAATTTGCTATGCACATGCTCATGTGATAGGTCCTTTGTACGCATTGGAGATAGGTGGATCTAGAGCAGCACTAGTAGAAAAATGAGAGGAGCTAGGTAGATCCTCATCACCGCGCCTCCGTCATCGCCTAGTGTTGTTGGAATTCTGTCGGCGTCGTCTTCCCGAGATATCGCCACCGCCTAACTCCATCTCCCACCATCGTTCGTCGCTCTCCGGTTGCCGCAAGCCCACGGTGAGACCTCCATCTGAACCCTCTCCTACTCTGTTGTTTGCCATGGCCTTGCACCACACCGGATTGTAGCCAGCGGCGACCATTGGGCCGCACGCGCCAGCAGGGGCGTCACCCCGTTTGGTCCTGGCCGTCCGATCTACCTCGGTAGATCGGGGTTGTCCGTGTGGCGCCCGCCACAGGCGCCCATGCCTTGCCACATCGGCCCTTTCGTCCACCATGGTTGCCACATGGCCTAACCGTGCCGGGCCGCGCGTGGACCCGGTCCACCATGCGCCTGATGCCTGTTAAGGCAATAAATCGTTAAGGCAATTCTTTTATATAGTAAAAACACAGAGAATCTTTCAAAATACATAACTAGTTCATACGAGCTCCGATTAAATCCATTCAAATTTCATTAAATCTAGAAAAATGCTAAGAATCCATTAAAAATGGTTTTAGCTCCTATTTTAGTGTTCTTATGTATTTTTTTTTGTTTGTGTGTTGGATATCGTTAGAGACCGATGCTTCCGAACCTCCCATGTACTACGAAGTCGTCGCAGAAGTTGCAAAGCCAGAACAAGGCAAGTTACATCAACATTCTTGATCATATTGTGCCTAATTTATACAAAATATTTGTTTTGCTTAAATAAAGATGCATGTTTTATTATTTCATGTGGGAGGGTACATGACCTATATATAAGGTTGATCACCATAGTTTGATGAACCCTCTATTCCTTTGTAACCTCGGTAATAATGTCACTTGAGTATGACTTAGGTTTTCTTAGCCATGCTTAGAATGAACTAGCTCACCTTGGGGAAATGAAATACTCATTATTATATTTATTGTTCGACTTTATGTCAAGATGTTGGAACTTTGGTCATAGATAATCATATAACTAAAATGTGACCTTAATGGTGGGTTGTGGGTGCATGGTTTTGTTGGTCGCACCCATAGCAATTAAGGACCGGTTCACGGGAACCCCTTGAGTAGTTTTCCGTACATACCACATGCCAGCGTGGGCAACGGCTAGGCTTATAGCGTAGCTTCTCCCTCTCCTAGGCACTGTTGGTGAGGATGGGCATGATGAAGTTGGGTCGGTTCGGGTGTCGGGTCGATTGGCTTCTGGATCCATTGTGGTGCAAGGGGGTAGCCTGGTTGACACGGTGTGCCCTATTGGCAGTGCAACCTCAGCGTGGCATGGATGGTTGGGGAGGAGTTGCATGAACGGTCCAGTTAGAGCCTCTCGTGGGGTGTCTGGTGCCACACCGACACACGGGAATGTGTGTGGGGCTGTGTCTTGTGGGTACAGTTATACACCTCTGGTCAAAGTTAAAAACTATTCGAATAGCTACATCCGCAGTCATGGGCACTTGGTCTAAGACTCACTGTGATTAGTCTCACCATAATAACTTGACTTAAAATATTGTGTAGAGGTAAGATGGATGGTTTGGGCTCGATTAACGTGGTGTAGCGTTGACCAATGATGACTTAAATATTGTTTAATTTAACAACCATTTTACCTATTTCTCAACTACTACCATTCATAACTGCTTTATGCAAATGAGCCCCAAGCCTTTTCTTTGTCTCCCGTGCATTGTGCATATTTGTGGGTGTGACTTGTTGAGTACTGTGGGGGGTACTCAATCTTGCTCCCTTCCCCCTCTCAAAGATAGAGTTCTACTCTAACGATGATCGCTAGGAGGAGTAGGCTTATACCACCGTCATGCTGCCCGTGGAATGGAAGCCTTTGCGCGGCTTAGTTTGTTTATATTTTATCGGTTTCTACTGCATTTCTATAAGACAATTTTTATTCTTTTTGTAAGATGTACTCTATATGGCCACTTGGAATTGTGTACCCTGGCTTTCCTGGGCAGGGATTTAATACACATAATGTTTAGAATTCTGGTTGTAAATTTATGGGTGTGACAATAATGGGCTGGCGGAGTGCGCAAACAGCATGGTCTTTCAAGGCATCATGTCCAGAGTGTTCGACCGACTACGACAATATGTAGGGCGGTGGGTACAAGAACTCCCATCTATTCTCTAGTCAGTTCGAACCATGGTCAGTCAAACAATAGGGCAATCCCCTTTCTTCTTGGTCTATGGTGTTGAGGCCGTGTTACCTACCGAGTTGGAATTCGCTTTCCGCGAATCCGGACCCACTCTGAAGATAAGTCAAATGAAGACCGACTGGTTGAGTTAGATCAGTTGGAAGAAGCAAGAGACATCACTATGATCCAGTCGGCAAGATATCTCCAATGCCTGCGTCGTTATCATAGTCGTAATGTCTATGGTCGCACCTTTTCAGTGGGCGATCTAGTATTACAAAATATACAAACCACCAAAGTAAAGCATAAACTATCTCCCTTATGGGAGGGGTTGTTCATTATCACTGAGGTGACACGACCAAGAGCTTACCAATTGAAGCATGAAGGTGGAATCCTGATCAACAACGCATGGAACATAGAACAGCTACGTCTTTTCTATACCTAAGCATTATATTTTAATTAGTTCACACATATATGAATAAAGTATTTTATACTTGAATAAAATATTTTATACTCTGACTCACTACGCCGATTGTCTTCAACCGAGTAGTGAGTCGGGGGCTACATGATAAATCGTAGCCTTGCCTTGGTCAAATCAGATCCGAGTCTTTTTTTATCTATGTCATGAAGTCTTATGATGACTGTGTTAAGTTATACCGAGTATAGTTCTAACGGGATAAACGCCTTTTAAGTTTGTTCCTATCACTTGGTGTATGCTGCTAGTTGGATAAGTCTAAGGACGGCTATGATAATACAAGTACTCGGTCAAATTTTTACAAAGCATAAATAACAAGCAATATTTACAAATATTTACAAATTGCAAGTGTTTTTTTACACAGCCAGTACTTAAGAGTTTTTTAATGTTAGTGCAGTCACATTGGCAACTCCTCAGCGATGGTCTTGGTAGTCGGGTTCGCCGTGTTGATCAGCTCCAACGCTTGCTCTGGAGTAGTGCCATCAGCAAACCCCTCGCCGACCACCTCAATATCCACTCGGGGATAGAGGGACTTGGTCATGGCGAGGGCCTGAGTGATGCCCAGAGTGGCATGCTTTGTCACATGTCTTCAAGACTGCCGGAGCTACCTAAAGCCTTTGAAGTACGTGAGCCGGCATGGTGGAACTGGGGCTAACCTCCTCCTGTTGCAAGACGTCCAGAAGAGACCTAGAGGAGTCCAAGATGGCAATGCACAAGTCTTAAACCGCCTTGATCTGCTCACCGAAGGAGACGAACTGTGACTGCACCTTGTTCTTGTAGTCTGTCCAAGAAGGCGGGCTGTGAGAAGACCTGGCAATACAAACCAACAAGTACATGGAAACAAACAACGATAGATAAATGGCTTACTAGCAAACTCAGTCTCGAGCTTGGCCTTTGCCTTTCCAAGATCTTCAAGTTCTTTCTTCAGGCGGTCAAGCTCTAGGGACTGGTTGTAGATTGTGGTCTTATGAACTGTAGCTAGCCGCATGCAAGAGATGAACAAGGCAAAAAATAGGACAAGGAGTGATGAGGACATCACCGGCATAGATATGACCATGTTAACCACTTCTAAACCAAAGGTGCAACCACTCTATATGGGGCTTATCATTGATGCATTTGATGAATTGGTCCTGCACCATAAAGTGTGTTTATTTTTATTTTCAGAATTACTTACATGGATCAAGGGAAGGTTTGATTGCATATGGAAAGCATGGAAGGTTAATGAAGTTGATTGGGGACCAAATCTAAGTATTCCTAAAGTCCTCCACCAGGCCACCACGTCACTTTTGGCCCAAGGAAAGAAGGAGTCAAAATTCAACACGTTTTGGAAGTTGGATTCGGACTGCAGGACAGTACCAACTTGCCACGGCTGCCACGACTTCATATGGACTCCGATTGGGGCGTTCTTGGACTTCATGGAAAGCTTATCAAGTCTACTTTCATATGGATCCAACCTCATGACGAAATTCCACCGGAGCTGAGCAGAATTGACAAAGAGACGTTCGGCCTTCTAGTCTTGGGCTGAAACCCTTGTATCTCGTGCAGCCCACTAGGGGCCCATTCTAGCTTAGGGTTTACACCCTCCCACGCCTCCTTGCTGTTGCCCATGTATAAATACATGTAGCAGCCGCCGGGATGAACTTGGGTTTTGTTTAGTTGTAAGTTTAGCCATTGCTACTTCCTTGTAGACGCGTGTGTCGACTAGACCATCCGTTCTACTTGTATCCAGAACCCCAATTCGTGTGTTATCAGATTCATCCTTTGGGCAAGGTCTGTGCGCTGTTTGCTTGTCCACTTGTTCTTGCTTGTTCTTCGATTTGCTTGCAGGTTCAAGGTTGTTCTTGGCACGGCAAGAACAGCAACAATTCGGAGCCGGTGTAACTGTCGCATAGGTGCAGCACCCCTGTGGTCGTTGTAGTCGGGCAGCACAACGTCGGATCCTCCAAATCGAGTTATCCCCACTCACCAAAAGATCGGGACCCATCCAGCCTCTATCAAGGAGCTACTCGGAAGACAACGAAGCTTACCTCGGATGGTCACTATTTTCTCATATTTCTCATCCAGGAGCTCATTCACCGTGGTTCGGAGCCAGTTTTCCCTCTCCTTGTGTTTGTGTTGGATCTCACCCCTCTTCTACTAGAGCCAAATAAGTTGAGTAATCTAAGGAGTGAGCCTAACAAATGCCTGACTCAGCTTCTCAGACCTAGCAATGGTTTTCTGCACAGGACAAGCATCGGTCGTCATGACAATACAACATACAACACAATTATTTCAAGCCAAGTCGGACTGCTTAACTAGACCTACTGCAAAGCCTTGATGGTGGCTTCGTACAGCTCGACCCTCTCCTCGTTAACAGCTTCCTCGTCAAGCGTAAGAGTGTCCACGTTCCCATCCGGGTTTGTCTAAGAGAACACTTTCGGCAGGTTGTGGGGCGACGCTCCGAGCCTAGGGAAGCCACCTTCTCCAGAGGATGGCGACGAAGGCGGTGAAGGAGTTGGAGGCCTGGGGTCTGTTGGAGGTGCTTGTTCGACGGATGAAGCTGCGACCTCCCAGTTGGGTGAGGTAGGTTGTGCAACCGAGTGCTTTGCTTCGCCCTCGGGGGCTCAGGTAGCACTCGGCTTGTGCTGTTGGTGCTCGGCCTCAACCTCAGCAGGGGTGGTGGCGGGAGCAGGGGTTGGTGGCACTGGCCTCTTGGGGTCCGCATCACTAGGCTTCCTACAAATTTGCATAACATTCAAGATGTTGCAACTAACATCAAGATATCTGAAGATAGAAGATTAAATACCTTTTCGAAGTTTTAAACCTCAACCCCTGTGTACCACGGGGTGAGGTGGTGGGAGATGAGCCCAAAGGCTTGTTGCTTGACTCCGCGTCAGCTGGCGCTGGGCTTGTCGGCGCAGCGCTGGGTGGCGAGAAGCTTGAGGTTGGCGGTGATGGCACGGCCGATGACGATCTTGTCGGGGCAGTCTGCCGGGTTGATGGAGTGGCCGGCACTGTAGTCGGTGCAGATGATGCGGTGGCAGGTGCTGGTGCTGGGGCCATGCTGTCGATGTCCCTTATCTTTGGACCGCTAGACGCCTTAGTCGGTGTGTGCTTTTGCTTGGCCTGGTCGTGAATTGGCTGTTTCCCAGCCCTCTTGGAGCTAGGCTAGTTAGTAGAAGGGCCGGCCGGGCGCTTCTTTAACCCCCCCCCCTCCCCCGCCGCCGCCCAGTCTGCTAGCTTGGAGGGTTGGACTTGAAGTGGGTGTTCTCCTGCAAATAACACATATGGTGGTAGATCCACAATTCATGATCAATCATCACAGGCATATTATCAACAATCAAGCAAAGACACCTGGTATCAAGGACTTACCACCAGCCTGGGTCTACCTAAGCAGTAAGGCTTAGGGCACTTGTCGGCATCGAGGGTATCTGGCACACTGCTGCAGAAGTAGCGACACAGGTTCTTGGTGACGACGTCCTTATTTGCCCACTCAGTGCACTCCCGAGTGGGGTTGTTCTTTGTCACGCCCAGAAATTCACCAGAATTTTCAAAGCTAATTTGTGCAATAAATCCTCGTCCAGGAATCAGCCGAGGTACACAAATTGACAATTTGATAAACATAACCAAATACGAAATAACGATAAATACTTACAACAGAGACACTTAGTCCTCACACAGAAGAAAACAGCAGCGGAACGGCAACTAGCGTAGCTTCAGCTCCAAGCCACAGGCAGCTCAACTGGGGTATAAGCCAAACACCAACTTCTCCTCCTTGCAAAGCTTCTCTCTAAAGATTGCAACAATGCAAGACTGAGTATCACCCACCGTACTCAACAAGCCACACTAGGAAATGCAATGTAATGCAACAGGATACCAAAGGAAAGGCATAATATGGCTTATTTGCATAAACAGCATTTAAAACATTTGCATTTAAAATCAATAAAAACAATATAGTTTAATTATTAATCAGTATTGAATCAACCACTGAACAGCGCTCCAACGCAGTTCAGGCCCAAACCATAACTCCTCCAAACAGGAGCTATCAATATTCCATCATTTATTTTCATTAATGAGTAGTGTAGGACTAATCACAGAAAACATTGCTAGGCTTGCCCTTAACCGTGGGCACGGCTATTCGAATAGTTTTACTCTGGCCAGAGGTGTACCAATTTACCCACAAGACACAACTCCACAACATATCACTGTGCCCCTCGATACCACCACGGTACCTCAACACATCAATGTGCGCCTAAGTACCACCACGATACCTTGGAAAGGAATTGCGACATGATCATTCATGTAACTCGCACAATAGGAGAGCCTCCCGCCGAACCTCCGGTCTCCGGTAGGTGTGATCAAATACCTCCCCGCAAGACGGTCCGACGCCCGAAGCATAGTCTTATTGTCACTGCCATGTGTGGACTTATACCAGCCACAAACACGCCCTGGAGCCTCCTATTGAACTCGGCACACTTCAAACTCCTGCTAGCCCATACTAGCTTGTGGTTAGCACGAGTGTTGCTTCGCAACAAGTAGTCCGCGAACCGGTCCTTAATTGTCATGAGCACCGCTAGCAACAAACACAACCCTGGTGCTCACAACCCACCATTCAGTCAAGTTTTAGTTGATATAGTTAATTAATCAACCACGACCAAGCGTCGTGAAAATATCACCATTAATCATTAATTAATCAGAATGAATGAATAGTTTCCCATATAAAATGACACTACAGTTTCTAAGCATGGCTAAGCAACTCCTAAATAATCTAGCCAGATAAATACTTAAACATCCAGCTAGTCAGTATTATTCACCCAAGGTATCAAGGTATAGATAGCAATAACCAAAATGGCCATAATTATCAAGGAATATTGGCTATTAAATAATTACCCGTAATAATGTCATTCTAAAGCATTTTATGCAATAACTTTAAAATAAAATAGCTTTCGCAAATGGGATCAACATGCTCAAGGAGATTGTCATGTGACTTGCCTTGCAATCGCAAAAGTCTTCAAATAATCTTCCAAACTCTTCCGTAGACTTCGCGATCCTCCGAAACGACGATTATACGCGACTACACGCAAAACAATAATAATCCTAAGAAACTCCAATAAACAATACATAAAATACATAAACAAGTAAATATGAATTATATAAGTTTAGAAAGAAGAACGGGTCGAATCAGAGTTCGGATGGAAAGGATACGGCTTTCGGAATATTGAATTCGGAATAAATCCGAAAAGAATTGGAAAAGAATATTCTCGGGAATATTCTCTAGACTTTCGGATTAAAATAATTATTTTAGATAAATGCTGAGATATGGGGTCCATGATCAGTGACCAGGCGTATGGTGAACTTGGTTCATGGATTTAGAAATAGGAGAGACAGATGGAATGTTGAGGTGGATAACATGTGGCCGAAGGGGATGAGGTGGCAACCGAAGCGGCAGCTGAGGTGGCTAGGGCTGACATGGCTTTGACCGATTAAAAGGGTTAGATGGCCAAGGTGGCTCGGATCAACTTCGGATTATCGGACGATTGAGATTTATTGGGGCACTATGCCTCGGGTCCCCCTAGTCATGCACTGGAGAAACACCGGGCCCAGAGGTCACAAAGGAGAATACTGCTGAGGATGTCCGACGATGTGATGACGGTGTCCCGTGGCATAGAGGCAACAAGGGAGACGGACCGGGGACGGCGTGGCCAAGACGAGCCGGAGGGACACGGCGATGGCGACAGACTTCGGGTTCACCGGCGGCACTGAATCACAGAGACGGCGATGACGGCTCGTCGGCCGGGACGACGGCAGATGGGGAGTAGAGCAGGGATGGGATGAGGTGGCGTAGCAATGGTGGCGCTGCAGGCAATAGCAGGAATGGTGACGGCAGGCGACGACACCAGGTGGCGGAAAAGACGGCCTGAAGGCAGTGCAGCGGACCGGCGACAGAGCAGCGACCCGGGCGACACGATGGCAGATGGCCAAGAGGGAGCGGGCGATGGCCGGCACGACGACAGCGGGGGACGTAGCGGCGCTTGGTGAAAAAACAACGAGGAGCAGGGAGGCAGAGGTGACAAAGGGAGGCGCCGTTGGGGCAACACGGCCGGAGAGGAGGCTTAGATGCTGGCGACAACGAAGCAAAGGTAGGTGCGGCGAGATGGCCTTGCCGCTGGCGCGGCGACCAACCGGCGGCGCACAGCAAGCAGATGAGGACGCGACGGGTGTCGCTGTAAACGGCGGCGACGATGCCGGGCGGGGAGCAGAAGCAGTGCGAGGCAGACGGCGAGGCGGCGGACTCCAAGCGACGGCGGCAGATGGGGAAAGACAGAGGGCGGCAGAGGCAGCGACGTCGGCACTAGAGAGAACGGCGCACAGGCGATAGACGATGACGACGACTTACCTGGGCAACGGCGACGACGAACAGGAGGCAAGAGGAGGATGGGCGACGATGCCGATTGGAAAAGAGCGATGGCAGCGATGAATCAAAGAAGGACGGCTTCGGTCCGAATGCTCACCGGCGACGGGAGGAGGCGGCGTCCTAGGCAGCCGGCGGGCGGCAGAGACGAAGATGGCGACGGCAGGTCTGGAGTTTACCAGCGACGGGGATCGAAGACGACGACGACGGCGACAATAGGCAGAGGAGGAGGGAGGCAGCTACGAGGATGCTCACCGTGAAGAGACGACGGCGATGACGGCTTGGGGCCTCCCAACGACGGCCGGCGTCGGAGGGGACAGCGACAGTGGCAGATGAGAAACAGGGGCAGCTCCGCAGGCGACGGCGCTAGGAGCGGAAGAGGCAGCTGCTCCGGCGGAGGCAGCAGAGGCAGGGCGGCGACGTCTAGGAGCAGCGCAGGGCGCCAGCGCGGCGGCAGGTGTAGACGGCGGCGCGGCACGAGGGCGAGCTGGCGGCGGTAGATGGAGACAGCAGGGCGGCGCGATGGGGTGGCGGCGGCGGCCTGGCGGCGTGCAGAGGAGCAGAGCCGGCTAGGGCACAAGGCTGGCGGCTGAGGCATATATAGGGGCGGCGGCGGGTTCGGCGGTGGCCGTTGCGGGGCGGAGGCGTAGGGGGCGGCGCACGGCCGAGATTGGGCGTAGGCCAGCGCGGAGGCCGAGGGGCTCGGGGCCGGGGTGGCAACAGGCCGTGCGGCGGCGCGGGCCGAGGAGGCGGGCCGGTGACGACGCGTGGCGCAGGCCGGGCCGAGGAGCAGCGCGAGGGGCATAGGAGAGGCAGCTCGGCCTCGGGAGGCAGAGGAGAGAAGAAGCAAGGAGAAGGAAGAGGAACAGTGGCCCGGAGAGAAAAAAGAAAAAGAAGGGAAAGAAAAAGAAAATAAAAGGGTAAGATTGGAAAGGAAAAATAGGAATCTTTTTTCGGAAAATTCCAATTTCGCAAAAATTGGAATTTGGGGATATTTGTGGAATCTGAGTCGTGTTCTGGAATTTAGAAATTTCGGAAATATTCAGGACATTGGAATTATCTGAGTACGAGGATATATATATATATATATACACACGTATATATATATTGGGAATCGAAAGGTATTTGGACGAATTTAGAAAACAAAACTATATTTATTAGGGTCCAAGAAACAGAATATTTTGTGGGATTCCGAGAATGGAGAATATTTTCCCGATGGAAATTTGGGGAGTAGAATATCGGGATATTCGAGGAATATTTGGGGAAACAAATATCGAATTATCCATCAGGTTGGGAACTAGAGGAGATTTTCCGGGAACTGGGAAATGGCATATTCCGAATAAAATATTTTGGGATTAGGGCATTGACAAGGGTGTTTTATTAGGACTGGAATTTGGAGAAATCTCAGACGATTGGGGATTTGGATTCATTTTGACAGAAAAGGAGTTTAAAGGAATATCTGGGATTTATCTCAAAGGGACGTATAGATATTTTGAATACAAAGGATCTCGAATTGAGAGTCCAAAAGAGTTCTAGGATTTCAAAATGAATAAATCTGGAAATTCCGAATTTAGGTTTTCGAGGTGACTTTAGGGTTCTAGGAACGACACAAAACCCTAGAAGAAAAGGGAGTCAGAGTTCACGATGAACGGGGAGACTTCAAAGGACTGAATTAGAAACGACCCGAACAGGGGAAAGAAAAAGGAATTTATTTATATTTATTTAATTACTTTAGTGATCTTTATAGCATTAAAATTAATTCTGTAGCTCTGAAAAATCTAAGAAAATTTCAGAGAGTTTATTAAATCACGGGGAATTTACCAGAAGTAAATGCCACCACGAAACACGAAGAATTTAATATTGTAAATACTCAAATGCTTAAAATACTCCGACAAAACCATGGAATATAAAAGCACCCAAATATTTATTTAAGGATTTAAACTTGGGATTTTTAATATTGGAAATTTCAAAATTTTATTCAAACTCTTTTCTCAAACAAAGATTTTCTAGTGTATTCTTGTATTTCCATTTACCCGCGATAATTTTTAATTAAGACGATTTTCAGGGCGTTACATTCTTCCCCTGGTACTCATACGCAAGGTGAACTCAGGCCCTCAGGGGCTAGGTTCGGCAGGTGACGAAGAGATGCGCCACCCAAGCTCCTGTCAACCCCTTCTTCAAGGTGGCTAGTTTCTCCAGCAGGAACAACACTTGAACCATGTCGGCATCCGAGGGGAACGCCGACCAGCTGTCGAGCACCCAAGTGGTGTTCTGGACGAAGGGTGCCAAGGAGGTCTCTGGGTTGGAACAGTAGAACCACTCCTGGTGCCAGCCCTTGAGAGAGGTTTTTAGGGGGAGATGGAGGTAGATCTTCTTCATCTCATTCCAGAGCTGAAGCCTAGCTCCCCCTATAACCTGGGGTTAGGATTTTGACGGCTAGGATTTGAGGTGGTAAAGATGGTGGGATAGGTTGAAGTGGGGGTCGGTTCCAAGAAAGGCTTTGCATAGGGTGATGAAAATGGAGATCTAGAGGATGGAGTTAGAATTGAGGTGGACCAGCTCAATTTGGTAATAATCGAGGAGGCCACACAAGAAATCGCTGGTCGAAAGACCAACATCCCGGTCAAAAAAGGATTCAAACACCACGATTTCGTGGGAATCGGGGTTAGGAACGGTCTCACCTTTGGCAAGGTGCCAAATGATCAGCTCCTTGGCTTGGAGATACTTCGCCTACTCCAAATGGTCCAGCCACGAGGAACACGTGACCGAGGTCAGCCAGGTCCCCATTGGGATTGGGGGAACGTCGGATGGGGATTTCGGCATCATGGTAGGTCGGGAGAAAGTGGGAATGTTTTGAAGTGGAGGAAATTGGCGTGGAAGCGAAGAATCTTGCAGATCTAGGGTGGATTGCTTGAATGGCATGGAAACCCTAGGTTTTGGAAGGCAGAGAGCGCGAAGTTTGGCCGCGGATTTGGAAGCTGAAGTGATTTGGTGGATTGGGGAAGAAATGGGAATTTTTTTTCTCTCCCCGATACTTAAAGGGCTGCATTGGGTGGTTAGTTTGGGTCGACTTGCTTAGTAGTGGGTCGTAAGATATGAGTTACTAAATAGCATGTCCTATTGGGCTATTAGCCAGTTGTGTTAAACTCACAACTTGGGTGCTGTTTTACAGGAGCTGATTAAAATAATTAGGTATGCTTTATGTTAAGCCTAAAGCTGGATATATATGTTCAGGTATCTGAATTATTTACTTGTATTGAGGATATATCCTTAAAAGGATCAATAGCTGATCTCCATTAAAATTGGGGATGCAGGTATCACTCAAGCACACCTCATCACATATTGGATTTATTCCATAGTGATACACGGCTTACATGTTTAACCAAATTTCCTTGAGCAAAATTTCTAGCTAATATATAACTGAAGAGTCCAATTTCTAAGAAACATGTCACTCGGGAAAAACATAAGGGTTAAAGATCTCTGCTTTATGTTTAATTGTTTCTCAATTAAGCACAAAGTCAGGGGATACACCTAATAAGTCCTTCATAGCCTTGTTGCCAACCGACATGGAGCAGGACTCAGGAGAAGAAGTACTCGTACAAAGTGTATTCGGGAACAATGCACTCGGGAATTCTTCATCGAAGAGGGTGAGCACTCGACGTTAACTGTGAATCAACTATGAAGGTCTCAAGGGTTACTGTAGAGGCCATGGGCCCCGGGTACCTCATGGAAGACAAATACGATCACTCGGATAGAGGGTGGGCCAGCCCATGTAATTAGGGATATAGTAAAGCTCGGCTTCATGTAACATTGCACAATAAGAAAAGGTATATAGTTCTAGCCGGTTACTCCATGTTCTGATAAGGAAAGTCCCTTGGTCGAGTCTGACTGGAATTCCTACCTTATAAACTTGGCTCCTCGGTATATAAGGAGAGGCAAGGAGCCCCTAGGATATATCACAATATCACCAGAGAATAAAGCGAAAGCAATACACAACAACTAGAAGTAGGATATTACCTCACCCCGAGGGCCTGAACGATATAAAATCTTTGTGTTTTCTTTCGAGTCCATCGAGTTTAGATCTGACGAGTAGCCCTACATTCAATACAATCGATATAAAACATTGACACGTACCGATAGGAAGAGTGTTTGCCTAAGTCAGTTATAAACCGAATTCTATGTCACCAACTAATGTAACCAGTGAAAGCCCATGCATGCACGTGTTTGGACCAAAACGAGCCGTAGCGCCGTTTGCCCCTACGTCCCAAAACACTCCGTCACTCGGGCCGCCGCTGCCACCTATTCCAGCCACCGCAGCCCGCACCACCACCACGCATAGCTTTGCCATGGACTGGGCTTCATTTCACGTTTTGGCCACGCCGCCCGAAACCCCACTGCTGCTCGAGAACATTGCCGGCCACTGTTGCTCTGCCTCTGTCATGCCTCGCCCGACCTCCGCCTCACTGCCATGTGGGCCCGGTTGGTTAGAGCGCAAGGACCTTAGTTAGAATGAGTTTAAAACTTCCAAGGTTTAAAACGGAAAAGCTGTTAGGATTACATGTGGACCCAAGGATCTAAATGCAATAATGAAAACTTTGAGCACTTTTAAGGAAATCACCATCGCAAGTGGCCGAGGACCACGGGTTCTATTCCCCAAAATCCAAGGGGCCTCTGTGCAAATGTTGTTACACTAACATATGGGCCCCATGGGATTTAAAATATAGAAATCGAAGAAAATGATTTAAAGGCTTTTCTATTGAACTAGAAAATTGAATAAATTTGTAAAATGCATAACTAATTCATTTTAACTCCAAATGAAGTAAACCAAAATTTATTGGAATCACAAATTTTGGTTTTTTATTTCTATAAACTAAAATTTGGCATAACCAGTACATAAAACACCTCCAAAAATTGTATAATGAATTAATAGATTATTTGGGATATAAAATATGTGAGAACTTCAAACACTTATAGAAAATTCATTGTAGCTCCAAATGAGGTGAACCAAGTTGCAGTATACTCAAAACATTATGCTCTAATTTCCTGTGAACTTAAATTTGACAAAAACACCTTCCAAAATAGCTCTAAAATTTGTAACTTCTAAAATTCATACCACATAAAAATTGATAAAATAGAAATTCCATCACCATATATCATCTAAAACCAGTACCCACCCACTGTGTGAATTGCATACATAATAGAGCATGTTGTATTTTTTGCATTATTGGTATTTATTTGCTCGTACATTAAATTGTTTAGACATCAAATTCACGATTGGCAAAGGAGTGGTTATAGTTAATGCTTCGGTCAATCAAGAGTAAGGCAAGTATTCTCCCATCTGCCTTTGAACAAATTGAATCCTATGTTTTGGGGAATAAAATGTGTTGTTTACAAAACTGCATATGTCTTTGAACTACCGGAACTTGAAATATGGGTAGTTGGTAGCTATGACCTACTTGTTGCATATTCCACCTTGAAGCTTGAATTCCCTACCGTTTGTAACCTTAGAATGGATTAGAGTACTTTCCAAGTGCTCAAATGGGTATATACTTGCTTATGATTCCTCCAACTGCTTAGCCATGCTTAGAAATATACAATTAAACATTATGGACACTTTGTACATGTTAAAATGGGTATTTTAATACTTCTGGACAAAGGTGTATTCTCTGTTTATTTGTAAAACAAAATGTTGAAAACTTGTTTTAGACTCGGCGGCAAGTGGTACACATATTGTGGTAGTTGCCTACCGATAGGCGGACTGTTTGCCTGAGTCAGTTAAGGACCAAACTCTATGTCACAAACTAATGAATACAGTACAAACCACATGTGTTGTTTATGGGACCGCCTTAGCCTATTTAGTTGTTTATTTGTCTAGCCTTGCATCTTGGTAGACCGAAGTAGTGAGAACTAGTCCGAGCGATGGTTCATTGGAACTACCCATGTATCCATGTGGAAACAGTTGTTCACCCACAGCATGGGCATCTGAGTATATCCAACATAATGGTATGTGCTATGTAGGGGAAAAGACTGCCATGATACTAGTGATGTTTCCTGCTATGGTGTTAGGCATGGCGGGGCTCACCATCCTAACGGCAATGCAGTAGCTCCCCGGTGTGAGGTTTACACATATCGTGCTGGTGCAAGGTTAGATAGTAGACCGCATTCAATATGTAGAGTGTGGTGGTGCATCACGCATTACAAAACAACTAGAGTGTTCATATCATGTGGGTAAAGATGTACAAACACTGTAGAATCAAAACTAATCGATTAGTCGTGCTTACGGTCAAGAATGGCATGGTGAAGTGTCATGAGTATAGTTTTATCCTGTGTAAATGTGCCTTGTGAAAATGGGATGTGGAAGGGTTTACTTATGTTATTTTGAGCTTATGATGACTTGTTGCCATGGATGGCAGCAAGTGATATATTATGATATGATGATAACAATTAGTATGATTTACATTATGTACATGTTTCAATTGCTTTACAAATTACCATTGCAAAACCTTGTGAAATAAAACTTGCTTTATGCTGAAAATAAGTCCACAAATAGCCCTTCTTTGATGTCAGCTTGCACGTAGTATGTTAAACTCGGCCTTACCAGTACATTATTTCTGTAATGTACGGACTCTTGCTTTATTTCTACGTCGTTGCTTAGACTTGTTGCAGGTGGTGTTGCTTAGGTTGAGTGTTATGCGGGACTTGCTGTTTTTCAGGATGGTTCTAACTAGGGGCCTACCCCTAGTCAGTTTGCATGTGTGGTCGGGTAGACACACAATCCACTGAGCTCTATTTGGCCTATCGGCCTATGTAATAATTTAGTTGTAATTTTAGTTCATCTATTCGTATTCCTTATATTTGTTGATGTCAAAATGCTTTAATAAAAGTGTGAGGCTAGTCACTTTTACTGAGGACTAGCTAAGCATGAGTATGGGCTTGGATCAATTAAGATATTTACTTAGTAGCCTTTTGGATTCGAGTCCTCTGTGGTATGTAATCTCTTGGTCGTCACCATCGAGTGGTTGATGGGCATACCTCAGGGAGAACTGGCATGGCTATTTAGTTAGATATCTCACTTGTTTCTTGCTCGGCATTGTAATTATTATATTGAAAGGAGTCAACCATGGTCATAGACACAATGAGGATTGAATGGCTATTTATGCGTGTATGGATCCCACTCAATCCAATAGCTTGTGGTGGCCGCGTTGGACACTGGACGGTATAATAGTTGTGGTGCCCTATAGCATATTGGGCCGCTGGGTATATATAAAGATCATATCGGCTGAGCCTATAGCATATGCATGTACAAACCCCTTTGCTAAACGATATTGATGAAGCTTAAGACGAGATGTGTGACATCCTTTCAATAGCTTAATCATTCACTTAACCATGTGATAGATTATTCAACTCGTGATTGACTCCTCAACCACTCGGTATGGCATGCACATCAGTAATCCATTATATCGAGAGGCTCAGAGATATCTCTCTAATCAACTAGGAGGGGCAAATCACACCTTGATTATTCACATCCCACTATATATTTCATAGCAAACTCGTATACTACTTTTATAACTACCTAGTTATGAAGTAGCATTTGATAGCCCCAAATTAAGCCACTACACTTGTTGGAAAACATAACAATCTCAGGTATAAAAATGATACATCAACACTATTTGAGACCAACTGATACACATCATATATAGCTCTTGCAGTGTCTCAATTTAGGTCTATCCAACAACATGTTCTCTAACATGTGTCCTCATTATTGATTTGGTATCTCTATACCATGATATATGAGACATGATTATCAATCAATACATGTATTGATCTTAGAATCATATCCATTCCGCATATGATATATAATCAGAGATCATTTAGAAATAGTAACAAATTACATAAAGAGTTTTATGAATAAGTCACATACTCATTGATCAATAATAAGTTCTCTATAATAAGTTCTCTGTCTCAAGGAATACTTTATTTATAAATTTATAAACATAGTATGTGATACAATCATCTCTTTGATTGCTTCTATAGAATATCACTAACAGTCTCTTACTTGCACTAGAGTCAATCATATAGGCATCTAATACCCATTGCCCTAGGGTGTGCCTAACGCTTTGGCCGAGGGAGCGATTTTGTCAATAGATCTGCAACATTCAAATCCATATGTATCTTGCATATCTTCACATCACCTTCATCGACTATCTCGTGAATGAGGTGATACCGCCGTAGAATGTGCTTAGACCTCTGATACGATCTAGACTCCTTGGCTTGCACAATGGCCCCACTTTTATCACACTAGAGGTCCATTGGACTGAAAGCACTAGTAAACACACCTAGCTGATAAATAAATTTCTTGATCCAAACAGCCTCTTTCACAGCTTCAGAAGCCGCTATGTACTCGGTCTCCATTGTAGAATCAACAACATTGTCTTGCTTAGAACTCTTTCAGCTCACCGCTCCGCAACTGAGGTAGAACAGAAATTCAGATTGCGATCTAAATCATCTCTGTCAGTTTAGAAGCTTGCATCGTTGTAACCATTTACAACGAGCTTTTTCTCACCTTCATAGACGAGGAACACATCCTTAGTCCTTCTTAAGTACTTTAGCATGTTCTTTACGGCTATCCAATGACCTTCATCTAGATTTGATTGGTATTTACTTGTTGCACTTAGTGCATATGAAACATCTGGACGCGTACAAAGCGTGGCATACATAATGAACCCAATTACCGAAGCATATAGAATCGCATTCATCTTGTTGCGCTTATCAGTGGTCCGAGGACATTAACTTTTGTTAAGATTGATACCATGTGACATGAGCAAGAAAGCTTTCTTGCAATCCTGCATGTTAAACCTCTTCTACCTTTTCAATGTATGTACCTTGGCTTAATCCAATTAGCCTTTGTATCTATCCCTATAAATCTTAATGCCTAGAATATATGCTGCTTCTCCTAAATTGTTCATTGAAAAACTATTTTTCAATTATGTCTTAACGGATTCAAGCATAGGAATATCATTTCCAATCAACAATATGTCGTCCACATATAGGATTAGAAATATATGTATGCTCCCACTTGCCTTTTTTTAAACACATGGCTCTTCTTCATTTTTTATGAAGCCAGACCCTTTGACTGCTTCATCAAAACGAATATAATAACTCCAAGATACCCATATATGGATTTCTTCAACTTGCATATCTTTCCAGCCGATTGTGGATCGATAAAACCCTTAGTTGTGTCATATACACATCCTCACTCAGTTTCCATTAAGGAAAGTTGTTTTGACATTCATCTGCCATATCTCATAATTAAAATAGTCTACCAAAATTTCTACACGTGTGAGAACATATTTTATCAATACTATGAATTTCTGTGATAAAAAATAGTTATACACTGTGGATGATATCTTACAAGTTCATCACAGTTTTGGTACCTGGTAAGACATGATATTTTGCCCGTAATAAAATGAATTAGTGAGTGCAGATGAGTCTGTCACAAATTAGTGATGTTAGTCATAATGTTATATCTTATCACCAAATATAGAAAAAGTTAGATACGATATAGTTACTCATCAATAGAAAGGCATCACAACTAGGGACTAACGTGACGATGTAACAAATGGTCACTAATTATAAATCAAACGGTGTTGACGTGATGGTTCGTAATAATAGATTCACCACTGATAAGGCATCTTGCGGTGATATAGCGTTCTCTCACTGATAATACACTAGTAGTGTCTAGTAACTGTGCACGTGTAATGCATGTTTTATAATATATGTTACGGAACGAAATTATAGAAACTACTGAGCTTCACTCTCATTTCATTTTAAACAAAAAATTGTAAAGTATTCCTTTTTTTTCCATACCAAAACCACAAGTCTTCTGAAGCATTAGTTACTAAAAGCTACATTTCAACCTTCATGCCCAAGAACTTTTAAGTACCTACCAAAACAAAGATAACAATGACAGAAGCTAATGTTCAGGTCTACTTTCTTGTTTAGACTCTACTTCAGTTATTCAAATTTCCATCCTAAGCAACCTCCAGGTTTGAAACATGCTTCAGATAATACTACATGCACATTTGGAGGAGCATGCTTACCATTTCATCAAACATGATGAAGGGACATCTATCACCGTCATGACACCTCCCATCGGGAAAATCTCTTGCTGCTGCAGAGTTGCTAAGGCCTCATTGCTTTGCCAGCTTCCCCATTTTCCCCTGCTGCAAATCTGCCATTGATTTGCAAAAGCAAGCAAACTAAAAAAAAATAGAAAAATAAGATGGTGTCAAACTTATCAAATCTTCTATGATATACTTCAGAAAGAAAACTTCCATGCTTTACCCAGATTATATGTTTGAAAATGATTCCTTCTAGAAACAAGAAATTAGAGAACTATCCTCACTGTAGCAATCTGCAACCAACAGATATTTATGACAAATTTATACATCAAAGATAAACATCCAGCAATACAATGTTGTATAATTGGTAAAATACAACAAATGAGAAAAGTCTGAAACTGAATGAAAGTATTGGTTCATGATTCGGTTTCAAATCAATGTCTCTGTGACTCTTTTCAGAACATGTGAGACCCCTAGCTAGATCTGCAGACTAAAAGTATCCATGTAGTGCAATGACAAGAATGTATCTCCCATGGAGACATAAATCTCTGATATGAAAAGTAGAAGATAAGAAGCTTAAATATGGTAACCATTTGATCATACCAGATTATATAGGAGTTACTTCTCATAAAAAACAACACACTAAAATACCAGCTTTGATCCTTATAGTTTTTAGCCTTGCAAAATTCAGTGTTCTGAATTCTCAGAAAAAATCCAGTATGCTGTTGCCGCCTCTAGCGAAATCAAGAGTCCCGTACTATGCTGCTGATGCTTGCTCCACTTCTAGAGAATGTCACCAATATATGTAGCAATTTGAGCTACTCAATAAATAAATGTAGTAGAGAGCCTACTGTAAAAAAATGGAAATATTACCTGAATATATGGGGTAGTGGAAATGTTTCAGGTTCTTCTCCCAATTTCAGTTAGGCACCTTTCTTCACAACTTACAGGTAATCATGACAGTACCCTTTCATTCTCATGTTCTGCCCTGTTGTTAAGCATTATATCAAACAATAATGAGTTTTTCACTTTGATCAAACCAGCAAAGAGTGATGTTGCTGAAAATGTCTGGTAGCAGCGCATGGGACTAAATGGAAGCACGTGGAAATTTGCACGCATGGGAATAAATATTCGAATGACAAATGAAGCATTATATTTGGTACTTAAAAAATGTGTTGCCAAATGCTAAGTGACCATAAAAAACATTAAAATTTTGCAAGGCAATCCCACAAATACCATGTGAGCTGCTCCAGATGAATTGAAACGATCAATATTGGGAAACAGAACTTGGCAAAAGAACCTATGCATTTACTGCAACCCAGATGAATTCAATGGTTTATCAGCTTCCACCATGCTTTCTTTTTTTTCACCTTCTTTTTTTCACCTGCAAGTAAATGTCCATGCTGCATGGCCAACATTGGTTAGAGAAGTGAAGATGGAGGCTCATTCATGGCAGGCAAATGGAAAGTAAAATGTATATGGTTCTAGTGCTAAACTTGGTGGAGATATTACCTAGAAGTTCAGTGCAATGTGCAGTTGCTCCGAAGCTTCCCAGCTATCAGCACAGCTCAAGGGAGCTCGATGATGTTTCTGAAAATCTCAAAAAACCTAGCATGCCAATGCTTTCACATAATTGCAAAGTTGCAAACAGTGTCAAGTCATGGCTTGGTTAAGAAATGAAACTAAACTTCCAGTGGAGAACAATGAAATGAAATTAGGGAATCAAAATCTAATCTTCTAGGGAAATTAAATTGATGCATATGTGTCCACAAACAAATTACCATATTCAAAAAGGAGAGTAAGATGAAAAACCAGAAATTTAGTATCAACAGCAAGTAGTGTCTTTCTTTCTTTAGAAAATAGAAAATGTACGGTACTAAAAATGGTTTGGATGAGTGCAGAGCAGCAGGGCTTGACATTTATGGCTCTATGCCTCAGCAAAAGCATAATCTCCCGCTTCCCATCCTTAGAATCAATATTTAGGTAAGTAAATAACTGCTACTACAATCTAAAGCAGGAATAAATGGGATATGGAAGTATGCACGGCATTGCGTGACCAACAACCCAAGTTTTATCCAGTAAATTTTTTTATAATGAAATATACTTTGGATAGAGGAACGACAATCACAAGCTTTTCTAACATTAGCCTCTAGTTTGAGTTCCAGATCACAACAAAGTAAGCAGGTACAGACCATATACTGCTACACATGCGGCAAATGTAAAAAAAAAAAGAATCAAAGTCATAAGGTACAAACTATTATATATTGTGTTGTGGCTACCTTCTCTAAGCGAACAATTATGATATAATTCTATCAGTTGCTAGGCAGCTAGAAGTCAAACTATAAATAATAATGCAAACATCTACAAAAGCATTCAGATGCTAGCTAGAGTTTCAGAAAACTGAATAAAACTACACAAAATTATGAAAGCACCGAGAGAACTTGAGTTTTCTTCGATGCATTGTTCCTCCAATTAATAGAATTGCAAATACACTTGTCAAGTTGCAACTGCAGGATTGCCTCACACTACTTTGTATGTGTCATAAACTCCTAAGACCAGTACACCACACAAAAGCATGCACTCCATGAATATTTATGCTCTCTCTAAAAAGGTCACACAAAAGCTTCACCCTTTTTGCACTCAGGAGAAAAGGCCAATGTGACTTAATTTAAAACCAATCACAAACAAAAATCCTTCAGGCTTAAAAGAACGGAAAGTACACAGGTACTCACAATCTGAGTTTAATTCTTCAGTAATTTATCTCCAAGAATTCAGTCTCGCTGCACTTCACAATGATGTTGCAGGCCATTGTATTAAAAAAATCTTCTAAAATAGAAGTGTAAACCTTATTGGGCTATGAACTAATATATGGCTATAACTCAAGGTGATACCGGAGGAACCATACAGATATCATACGTCTAAGGAACAGATCTTAGAAAGTTCGTAAGCAAAAACATCTGGGATCTTTATATTAACCCTGCTGCGGCAAAAACTTAAGAGTTGAAATCACGTGCACAACATATATGTTAGAGAGAGAGAGGGAGAGAGAGACATGGATGGATATGTTTCACCTTCAGATCATGGTATTAATGCAATGCCCATCTATGAAAATCTTAAAGAATAATGCATCTCAGCCACTGTTTACAAAACTTTAGCTGCTAGTAGACCACAGATATAGAATTCTCTAGAAACAACCATAAATTTTCTTTTGAAGAAATAGAAACAACCATAAATTAAAATGTAACTTAATGCTAACCAAAGCAAGTCCAGCATATTATCCCTTCCTCAATGCTTCACCGATCTCTGGATTGCCAGAGTGAGTCCTTGCCCAATCCTGCATAATTCGTGGCCAGCATAACATGTTCGCTTTTAGCCCAAGCCCATGAAAAAAGGGTATGATAAATTATGCTCAGAATAAACCTTTTTTAAATTACTATATTAAATCGCTGACATCCTAATATCCACGGTTGGTTTGAAAAATGGCATAGACTTCCTTTGCAGGTGATGTCTACAAAAACAAACAAAATTAAGCAAAATATAAGTCAATCGACCTCTGCTGCGAATTCCCAAGAAAAAAACCATTCGATCCATTTTCAAACCAACAATGAACATGATCATCTCACAAAATATAACAAGTTAGCCGATCATTCAAGCTAGCCAACAAGAGTGACCAGCGTGCCTGGCCGTGCATAGGCAGTATGACGACAGCCTTGTACCACAGCCGGCTGCCTCTACCCCCACACTCCCTCCCACCCTTTTGGTAGGACACGAAGGTGGACAACACTGGGTGGCTGCCAGCGGCTTAGATCTAGTAGGTGACCACCGCGAAGGACGCCGGCCTGGATCCAGCAGGTGATTGAAAAATGGTAGTGGCATATATCATGTATATTCAGGTATTGCAAAATTAACTCCTCTCAATTTCAGTCTTTAGTGTGTTCTCCAATGAAAATCAGATACTAAAATCGAAAAAAACTGCCACTGGTAGCTACAAACAAATCTACAAAAATGATCGGTAGGTTAGTCCATACAATTTGTAATTCAATCTCAAATTATCCTAAGCATGCAGGGAGGACACATGAGGATCATACATCCATTGAATGGCATTTCAGAACTCTCCGACAAGTGGTTCATTGAGGAATTCAAGCATTTTATCGAATATGTGGATCGCAAACTCACATTAGCGAGGTGGCGCAGAGCACGACGGTGTCGGAGAGCGGCGGATTTCATAGGCACTGAGCTGCCATCCCCACCGAGTCCCCTCCCTTCGCCTCCAGCAGGCGACGCTGGTCGGTCCCATCCACGACCCGAGACGCCGCGATGGCGGGGTCGGCGGCGGCTGCTGAGGGATGAGGCGATTCGAGCGGGCCACGCGGTGAGGAGGAGGTGAGCGGTCATGGATTTTTGCCAAAGCCCGAAGCGTCGACCTCGCCCATGTTGTTCTCGCTCAGGGTTTCCGGCCAGAAGGGAGAGAGGAAGAAGGGGCTGGGCGGGGAAGGAGGAGGCGCGAGGAGGGGGCAGTGGGTGCGGGTCATGGCCTGGCTGGGGTTTGGGTATATATGTCCAAAACGGGGCTGGCCCGGGTCATGGCCTGGCTGGGGTTTGGGTATATATGTCCAAAACGGGGCTGGCCCGCTACGTCACGATTTATTTAGGCATGGGTGCTGTACTAGGTCGTGCCGTCTAGTCAGGCATGCCGAGACCGTGGGCCGTGCCAGCACGGACCCATCGGTGGCCCACCGTGCCTGGGCCAGCCCGGTCCGCTCTCTCCCGGCCTCCCGTGCCAGCCTGCCGGCTTGCCCCCCTGGCTCCGTCCCACTCACACGCGTGGACCATTGGGCGATGGGCCCTGCCTGGCAGACGGCGCCCGATGGTAAAAAAAATTAGAAAAAAAGAAAAATTGAGTTAAAGTGACTTAAAAAAAGAAAATTTGAAATAAAAGAAAAGGTGACTTAAAAAATTTGTAAAAATTAGAGGACTACTAAAAAATATGGAAAAAGACACAAAATTATTTGAGATAAGTAAAAAAAATATGAGGGTATTTTTTGATGATATTGGAGGAGAAAATTTTCATATTTTTTAAACAACCAAAATAGCAAGACATATATAATTATGTAATTTAATTTCTACATAGATATAGGGAAAAAATGAGCAATGACCTTTATTGAATTTAATATTACACAACTGCTTCTTTAAAAACTTAATTTTGAAAAAACCATGACAAAGAAAAAAGATTACAGCTAAAGGTCAACACTCAAAAATAAAAAACACTACTCTAGTTCCTCATTTTTTAGGTAAAAGATTTTCGAACTGAGCAGCCAAATCTTGGTTCTCCACAGTATGTTGGGCACATTTCTTAGCTAGCTCTCAGTCTTTGACCGCAAGTAGCATTTCTACCACGTCGCTACGGAGATTTCTTCTTCTCTCCTCAATAATTCTTTCGCAAAGACTAAAGGCCGATTCGAAGGATACTGTAGACATAGGCACCATGAACACATCCCGTGCTAGCTTTGAGTGCACGGGATATTGGGTCTTGTAATCGTTCCACCACCCTAGAACGTTGAGATCTTCTTGGTTGATGGAGTCATTGTCCAAGTAGACGGACAGCTCAAGGGCTTCATGTGAAGCGTGTGCAGGACTTGCGACAGCCGAACTTCCACCACCGGTGCTTAAAGAAGAAGAGGAACCACTCCAAATTCAGCCCCACTACAATTTCTTCTTACCTGGTACAGGAACGGGTGGGGCTCTTTGCACGCGAACACCGTAAAACTTAGTTTCATACTTTCGAAACACTTCATACAATTTAATCTTAACATCAGAATAGTAGTTAGTATAATCAATATTCATTGCATTCCCAATAAGATTCAAAATATTAAGGAACCTCCGTATTTTACCCCTAAGATCAAGAATAAATGCAAAAGCATAAAAGTATGGAATGTCTCTCTAGTATTTACGATATTTTTGCTTCATGTAAAATACTGCAAGTCCTAGTAGTTGGTAATCTTCATATTCTTTTAATAAAGTGGCAACCTCAAAAATCTTATGCAAAATTAAATTAGCAGTTGCATAGTAAATACCAAACAAAGTAACAATTGCATCATAAAATATTTCAAGGAAGTAATAAAATATTTTTACAACATGCCAAGACTGTTCTATTAGTAGCGGTTGCCCGTCACTGGTAACAATATTCTTGAATTGCAAAAAAACAGTTAGTGTATCCTTATAAGGCAAGACTGATAGGGGTGAGGTGCCGATCTTTCGATGAGATTGATAACTATCGATTTGTTAGTGGAGATGACCCTAGCAATCCGACTACAAACGCATGACATCGCTTGCGCCTTAGCAATCGCTGAACCAACTCCGAGATGTTATTGACCTCACTGGAGGCGCAATCAACCTAAACACAAAGTTCAATCCCTGCAAGTAATCGAAGAACTAGCAATAATAGGACGTAGGCAATCTGATATTGCGAATATGAATGAATCATAGGTTGTATGGTGAAAACAAGGTTGGGATTCCAAAGCTGTCTTGATTGATGGTCGTTCGACACAACTGAAGAACAGAAGTTTACACAATGGCTAAACCTAAACTCAATGAAATCCACCTTCTAGCAAAGGAGGCGATGGCTCCTTTATAGGGAATAACCAGGGGTGGCATCTACAGTGCACGCCCTAGGGTTACAAGGCCCATGGGCCCAAATGGTAGTGGCACAACACCTTTTTGACTCGGACTCAGAAACCAACATGGACTATTTTGATGATTACGGCCAGCTCGGATGGAATTTGAAGATAAGGTTGGATCCATTGGAAAGTAGACTTGATAAGCTTTCCATGAAGTACAAGAGCATCCCAAATGGAGTCCGTATGAGGAAGTTATGCCCGTTTGAACTTATTACTATCGCAGCAGTCCAAATATGATTCCAAACCGAGTCCAACTTGAATTCTTGCTTGACTTGGTCCCAAAGTGGCGTGGTATCCTTCATTATTCCTTCCATGCATGTTCATAACTCCATGTCCCTTTCCTTCATCCTTTCCTAGGTTTCTAAGCACAATTAAATCACTTGCATTAGGTAGCGGTAGCGGTCTATTCTCAGTAATATATGAACCGAGGAATGAATTCACCTGGTATTCAAGTTGACCAGTACAAGCTCGAGTAAGTAGTCCTTGCTGTGGATGAGTTGTATCCACGGAAGGGATGTCCTCATTAAAGACATGTCTCAACATCAAATAAGTTGAGTTCCATCGATGGTCCACATCCGTTTGGAAATTGTGTGGACGCTTGTCCGAAGCGATGCAGAATCGCTTGAAAGTCGCAAGTCGAGTTGAGCCATGTTATGGTTTCATGGATGGAATCGAGGTATGCACTTACTCTCTTAAAACCAGATTTAACTATAAGATTGATAACATGGCATGCACAGTGTTGATGTAAAAGAAATGATTCAGCATAAACATTGAATAAAGGCTGCAGAATTTCCATTGCTCTGGAATTTACAGCTGCATTATCTAAAGTTACTGCAAATATTTTATTTGTGAGGCCAAATTCCTCACAAATTCTAGAAATTCGTTCAGCAATATTTTTTGTAGTATGTGAAACATCAATTAATTTTAAAGCTATTACTCTTTTTTGTAATTCCTAGTCATTATTAACATAATGAGCAACTACACTAATATAGTCCTCCTTAGCCCTACCACTCCAAATATTAGATGTGATACTAACAGAAAAGGTGCATGTAGCAAACAATTGTTTAATACTGTCCCATCCTTGGTTGTAAACATTCATCAAGTCCCGGGTTATGGTCTGTCTACTAACGGCTTGAAACCTAGATTATGAGCAGTTTTAATGTAAGTCTCAAATGCAGGAGACTCACCAATATTTAGGGGTAGATTCTGTCTAGCAATTAAACGGGTAAGGGAATCTTGTGCTACTTGAGGATCATACTCCCATGAACATACCGTACCGCCAGGATTTAATACCAGTTGTTGCTGTCATAGCTGGTAACCTTGCTTCTTCGCACACGCCTTAGCATGCCGTCTCAAATGCCTTGTTCCACCAGAAGATTTTCCAGAGACTTTAGTCCTACAAATTCTACATTTCGCGTAACATACCTTCCTTCCATCCCCGCCGGTCTCCTTGATCTCATCAAAATATTGCTAGGCAGAGGAAGTTCTAGATCTCTTCGAGCCGGTTGCCGTTGATACGCTCCCGCTTGCAGTTCCGGATCCTTCCGAAGCCGCATGTACTTCCTCCGGCTGTCCTTGCGGTGTAGGAGTCGACCCGGAGTCGTCTCCCTGTGACATCGGCACATAGCTTGGGTCGAAATCGCTCAGTTGGAATGTCGGGTAGTTCGGATCCATCCTGAAATATAAATAGAGAAAATTAGTACCAAAAAAATAGTACGAACAAAGAACAAAATTCAGAATTTTTTTACCTTGCTGGAGTACTGGAGGTTACAACTATTGGCTATGGGAATGTGGAAAATTTTTGACGTTTAGACAAAATTTGTCTAAATCAAAAATTTAGAGCACAAGAGAGCACAAGATGAGAGATTGTGAGATTTGGATGAGGCAACATGTTCTAGTTGGCTGCCCTATTTATAGGAAAAAATTTCACATTTTTTCAAATTTTTTGGTTTTTTTGGATTTTTTTGGCCCTCCAAGTGCTAGATTTTGCCGTTGGGACACATGGCGGGATTTGATTGGGCCACCTCAGCCCATCCGACTGTTGCCCCCCTCCCCCGCCCCGTCCTGTCCCCCCAGATCGGACTGTCTGCCCAGGGATCGGACCATTCGAATCTCCCCGATCGGACCGTTGCCCTCCTACCGGGATTGGGCCGTTGCCCCCCCGTCCTCCCGCCCTAGATCGGACTGTCCGCCTAGGGATCGGACCATCCGAATCCCCCCGATCGGACTGTTGCCCCCCCGGATCGGACCATTGCCCACCCCAGATCGGACCGTCCGCCTAGAGATCAGACCATCCGAATCCCCCCGATCGGACTGTTGCCCTACCCGGATCGGACCGTTGCCCCCCGCCCTCCCGTCCCCCTTCCCCCCCCCCGCCCCCCAGATCGGACCGTCCGCTGCCATATCGGACCGTCCGACTCCCCTAGATCAGACCGTTGCATCCTCCCCGATCGGACCATTGCCCCCCACCCTCCCCCCTCCCACTGCCCGGATCGGACCGTCCGCCGCCATATCTACCGTCCGACTCCCCCGATCAGATTGTTGCACCCCCCACCCTCCCATGCCTGTAGTGGGCCGGCCGTGCCGTGCCGACCCGCTACAGTTAACGGGCCGTGCCGTGCCGCACCCCCAGCCTAGGCATAGTTACTGTAGCACCATGCCCGGACCGGCCCACTAGGGCATGGCCCACTTGCTCATCTATAGGTTTGGGGGGTGGGGGTAGCGCCATAACGGGGATCGGAAGGAGGGAATCTGGATCGTTAGATGAACTCATATGATATTGGTTGTCAGATATATCACATGAGTCATGAGTCATGAGCCACACAGGTTGGTACATTATAGGATAGATAGAATATTTATTTCTCACTAAAAAACTCACTAATATTATATCTTTTGGTGAGTTAACCTTTCCTTAGTAATGATCAGTGTTACAGTGGTGAAAACTTTTTTTACTGCAAATGGGATAAAGAGTGGCAAAACAAAGATTCATCACAATATTTCGACACATTAACTCTGAACTCCTATAGTGTTCCCTGTTGCTTTTTCTTTGCCCCGCAAGACAAGTAGGTGCAGGCGTTGGCACGATAGATATGACCTCATCTCTAGCTACTTGGAGTGCTTGATGTGGCTAGCGGCTGGACGCTTGAATCATGAATGGTGGCTGCCCTGCGCATAGCACAGAAAGGACAAGGGAGGAAGGGACGAGAAGCTGAGGCGGCATGCGGACCGACCATGGGAGTGGCAGCTAGGGTTGCGGTGGGAAACAAATGAAGCTAGGGTTTGTGTCCTATGGGGTATGGGCCAATAACAGTATGAGATATGTTGGGTTTAGGCCCATATTGGGTCTCCGATGGTGTCGATGCTTTGCACCGGCAATAATACTATGGGGCTACTTGGCGACCTGGAATTCGGTGGATTGCAGAGAAACACGGGAGAATTATACTGGTTCAGGCCCTCGATGTGAGGTAATACCCTACGTCCAGTTGAGGTGTTATTCCTTTGAGGTAGTTTTACGATCAATGATCTGGTGTGCCCTCATGGGGCGCCCTGCCTCCCTTTATATACTAGGGGACAGGGGTACATGGTAAGGATCCCAGTCAGATACGACCAAGGGATTTCTTTCTTAGAGATAGAATCCTATCCGACTAAAGCTATGTTTCCTTATTATACAAGGCACAGCCTGCCGGGTGCTATCTTATCTCTAATTACATGGTCTGGCCCATCCTCTATCCGAGTGGCCCATGTGCTGGTAATGAGATACCCGGGGCCCATGGCTCCCACAGTAGCCCCTGAGACCTTCATAGTTGAGTCACAGCTGATGCCGAGTGCTCATCCTCCATGGTGAAGGTTACCCGAGTGCGATGCTCCCGAGTACTCTTTGTCCGAGTAAGTCTTCCCGAGTCCTGCTTCATGTCAGCTGGCAACGAGGCTATGAAGGGCTTCATGTAGATATATGAATAGTGTGCGCCGAATAGGCACACCTATTAGGTGTAGCCCCCGACTTTGTGCTTAATTGTGAAGACAATTAAACATAAAGTCAAAGACCTTTAACCTGGAAGTCTTTCCCGAGTAGATTACTACTGGTATATGAGACTCTTCGGTATCATGTCAACCGGAATATAATTTATAGTCTTGCCGAGTAGGAGGCTACTCGTATATAGGACTCTTCGACTTTATGTCAGTCGGAATATGAGTTTATAGTCTTTTCCGAGTGGCGTCCCACTCAAAAGCTAGACTCTTCCGCATCATGTCAGCGGGAATAGATATTTATAGTCTCTCCCGAGTAGTGCACTACTCGAAAGTTAGACTCTTCAGCGTCATGTCGGCTGGGATAATGTCGCTCATGGCAACTGATGGCTACGCATGTAGGCCGAGTACCACTTTATGAAAATAAATCCATTATGTGGTCAGGTGTTCCCGAGAAAGATACCTGCATCCCCAATTTTAATGAAGACCAGCTTGTGATCCTTGTAAGGATATATCCTTGAGACCTGGTGGATAAAACAGATACCCCAAACATATATGTTTAGCAGTAAGGCTTTCATGAAGCACATCTGTTTACCTCATCGATTCCTGTGGGTAGCACCAGCGCTATAATTTCAACTCAGCCTGCGGGCGGCCCACATGGAGCATGCTACTGTAGGAACTCATGTCTTGTCGGCCCAATACCAACTGTGCAGGCCTGGGCCCATCTAGTCGGTACAGGCTATAAAAGGATGGGGAGAGAGAAAAAGATTCCGTCGTCTTCCCCAAAGCAGTCAATCTCTTCGCCTTCCACCTTCGCGCCTAGCTTTTCGCCTCCCGCCCGGCTAGGGTTTGCAGTAGCCGTCCCCTACCCGGACTCGGGCGATTTCAATCCTCTTCGTTTATTCCAAGCCCCTGATTTGCTTTCCCCCAAATCTCACCACCTCCAATCATGCCGAAGGCGACGAATCCTGCGGGTGCGCCAGGGAGTTCTTGGCCGATCTCGGATTGCGGCTCGGTGAAGCTGAGACGGCTGGAGAGCGAGCTGAAGTTGCCCAGCCAAGAAGTGATCCGTTGGCGGTCGGCGAGGGATGAGTCGAGCCCCAACCCCCGGCCTGGTGAAACGGTAGTTTTCGCCTCTTTCTTTGATCGGGGCTTGTGTCTTCCGTCGTCCGATTTCCTCCGTCGCATCCTTGATTTCTACGGGCTGGAGTTGGTGCATTTAAATCCCAACTCGATCCTTCAGATCTCCATATTCGTTACTCTTTGCGAGTGCTTTCTGGGTGTTGAGCCCCATTTCATCCTCTTCCGACACTTGTTCCATGTCAAGCCCCAGCCTTCCAAGAGTAATATCAGTGTGATTGGGGGGGGGCTGGTCTTCAACTAAGGAGTGATGGGAAGAAAACATATATCGATTTGCCCTTGAAATCTTCTCTGAAGGGCTGGCACAAGGAGTGGTTTTACTGCGCCGATCTAGCTCCTTCCTTGCGCCTGTTTACTGGTATGCCGCCGGCGGTGTTGCCAAGCTGGTCTTCGGAGCCAACCTTTGAAGAACTGGGCCAGGCACATATATTGCTGACAAAGATAGATGACCTCAAGAGGGCTGGCTTGACAGGGCCCTGGGTGGCTCGTCGTTTCCTGACGAGGCGCGTCCAGCCGCTGAAGTTGAGAAGCGCTTTCGGCTGGGCCTTCAAAGGTAAACACGATCCCGACCGGGTGAACAACGAGACGGCGGACAAGGGGGCAGTGACCGATACCTTGTTTGGCTACTTCTCTGAAGGGGTCGTTGCCACCGAAGATGATAACCGCCGAGTTGCCGCCTATAGCTTCATCCGGCCGCGGACCAAGGTAACCTTCTACCTTCTTCTGTGGTGAACGCCTGTGGAACGGGATTGTTCAACCTTGCGTGATGGTATCTTGTCGACTTACTTGTAGTGGCATGAGGAATTTGATGAAGACTCTCGTCCATTGTCTGCGGTCGCGTCGAAGAAGAGGGCGAGGAGTCCCTCTGATGCCCAACCCGACTCCAAGAGAGCGGGGAAGAAGCCGATTTTGTATCGGGGCGAGGGGGCCATGACAGCGCGCGCCGTGAGTGGCAGCTTGAAGATAAAGGACATCGCTGCCACAACGCCCACGCGGTCGAGTCCCAGGCTGAGATCAGCAGGCTTGGGCTCGACGTTGTCGTACTCAGCAACAGCGCCACCAAGGGGCCAACCAGAGCAGAGGCCGATTGGGGTGAAGAAACCCGAACCAACCATACCAGAGTCGAGGCCGACTCAGGCTAATATGCCTCTGCCATCGATGACACCAACCGGGGCGAGTGCCGATGCTAGCGCTTCGCCAGGGAGCGGGCAGGCTGGCAGGAAGCTGAAGTTCTCCAAGAGGTGCGCTACTCCGGGCCTTCTGTAGTCGTTGTATGTTAAAATACAGTTCTGATGTCTTGCTTCGTTGTGCAGGAAGCGGGCCGATATCGACCTCAAAAAGGTTGACCCATCTGCTCCACTCGATGAGTCCGCCCCAGCCGAGCCAGCAGCAGCGAACACACCTGCTGAGCCGGCGGCCAGCCCGGTCGCTGAGACCGAGGTGGCTCCGACTACAGGGCCACTACCGCCTCTCGACCAAGAGGTGGCTGTTGAAACTGAGGCCCCAGCCCCCGAGGCACCGTACGTCGCGGAAGCGGGGGACGGAACCCCCGAGCCGGTCCCCGATGTTGTAGGGGAAGGCGGTGCCGAGGCCAGGACCCCGTCGCCATCATGGTTATCGTCATCGCCATCGTCGCCGTTGTCGCCGCCGCCGGAGATCCCACATTTGCCTCGGATCGAAGCTCCTCCACGTGTGATGCCCCGGACCTTCACGTGGACCACTCGCGATGGCACTATGAAAAGCTTCAGGCTCGATGAAGTCGTCGCAAGGAGAGAGCGCGAGAGCCTGCTTCGTGCCGCCATCAACGGGTCCCAAGGGGTCGCGGTATGATTCTTGTAGTGAAGCTCCAGCAATCTTCTTGTCTTGATGTTTGACTCTGTCGTCGGTTTGTTCCTTGTCCCGAACAGAAGCTCGTCGACCGCAACGAGGCGATGACGGAGATCCTGGTCGAGATGGCTCCCCACCTCACGGAATTGCAACAACTCCGGGCATTGAAGGCCGAGATGGAGGCACGTCACACGAGGAGGGAGGCCTGGCTGAAGAGCGGCGCTGATCAGCTCAGGGCAGAGACATGGGCCCTAGCCGAGAAGATGAGAGGTAAAATCCTCGAGCATATCTTCCCGACTGGACCGTTGATGTATTCATCCAGCTACGTCGATCCCGACCACTCGGTGGTGTCATGACTGCACGATTGAGCTCTTGGCTAATCTGTGGTGCAGACCTCGAAGCGAAGTTAAAGACCCGAGCGGAGAGGGAGTCGCAGCTGAAGGAGGCCGAAGAAGCCAAGGCCGAGCTTGAAAGGGTCAAGGCCGACCTGACAAAGGCCAACACCGAGCTTGACCGGGAGAAGTCCGAGTTGGAGAAGGCCGTCGTCAAGCTCGGTAAGGAGAAGGCCGAACTGGAGAAGACCGTGGCCGGGTGGGAGGCCGACTACGAAAGTAAGTCCTCAACCCGACTGTGATCTCAGCCAATACATTAGTCACCCTGTGTGTAGCCGAATCTGACAAGCTTACTTGCCGGCCGATCTGGGCAGGCATGAGAGCCAACGTCTAGGCCCAGTACCGGTTCTACACGGAGGAGATAAGGTCAATCAGGGAGTCACGGGAGGCCCTCGTCAGGTCCGTGAAAGGGCTCCTTGACCTTGTAGATCCCCGCCCAGTGGGGACCAGCTGTAGCAGAATTCCTCAAATAATGGGGGCGTCTCGAGGACGCGCCGAGTGCCCTGAAAAGGTACTCAGACGAGCAGGTTGCCGCCGGCGTGGCCCAGACCCTAGCAATGACCAAGTCCATCTACCCGAGGGCGGACATTGAGGCCATCGGGGAGGGATTTTCCGAGGAGACGACGCCCGAGGAAGCGCTGGAGCTGATCTCACAGGCGAAGCCGACTACTGAAGTGATTACCCGAGACCTGGGTCTGTAAAGGCAATACATTTTGTAGTCGGTGTATATATATGCTTTCATATACAATCATGTGTAAATATATGTGTCGTGCCGCCAAGCTTATTATTCGGTTGTCATTAGCTTTGCCCGACCATGTAGCATGCACCGAGTTATTTCGATAGAACTTGATAAAAAACGTTCGGAGTAAGATGCTATACTCGGGCGAACGCATCAGTCGTGGCAAGGCTTCATAACCGGGGTGAAATAAGCTTGTATGTTATTGACAGAACACGTATATACATGCAGCCCCCGACTCACTACTCGATTGGAACAAGCGGCGTAGTGAGTCGGAAAAAACTGTACACGGGGAAATGGTAAAACTCAGGTATAGAAAGGACGTAGCTGTTCTATATTCCATGAGTTGGTGATGAGGACGCCGTCTTTGGTCTTCAGTCGGTAGGCGCCTGGCCGCGTGACCTCGGCTATAATGAACGGCCCTTCCCAGATGGGGGATAGTTTGTGCCCGTCCTTGGTGGTTTGTATCTTCCTTAGAACGAGATCCCCAACCAAAAAGGCGCGGCCATGGACATTGCGATTGTGGTAGCGACGCAGGCCTTGAAGATACCTTGCCGACTAGATTGTTGCGGTGTCTCTTGCTTCTTCCAGCTGATCTAATTCGATCAGTCGGGTGCCGTTGGAGTCGTCCTCGGAGTAAGCCCGGACTCGCGGAGAGCCGAACTGTATCTCTGTCGGTAGCATGGCCTCGGTGCCATATACCAGGAAGAAAGGGGATTGCCCTGTTGCCCGACTAACCGTGGTTCTGAGAGACCAGAGAACGGATGGTAGTTCTTGTACCCACCGACCCGCATATGGTTGTAGTCGGTCGTATATCCTGGCCTTGATGCCTTGTAAGACCATGCCGTTGGCTCGCTCAACCTGCCCGTTGCTCCGCGGGTGTGCCACAGATGCATAGCAGATCTTGATGCCGAAGTCGTCGCAGAAATCTTGGAATAGGCCCGCCACGAACTGAGTGCCGTTGTCGGTTATGATGCGGTTAGGGACCCCAAACCGGTATAGTATACTCAGGATGAAGTCCTTTGCTCGTGCCGCTGTGATTGCTGCGACGGGTTTAGCCTCAATCCACTTGGTGAATTTATCCACTGCAACGAATAAATGCGTGAACCCTCCTGGCGCTTTCTTGAATGGCCCGACCATGTCGAGCCCCCATACTGCGAATGGCCAGGAGATAGGGATAGTCTGGAGTTCCTGGGCGGGAAGATTTGTCTGTCTTGCGAAGAACTGGCAACCCTCACGCTTGCGAACGATGTCTTTGGCGTCTGTGACTACGGTGGGCCAGAAGAATCCCTGCCGGTAAGCCTTTCCGACTAACGTCCTGGATGCAGCGTGGTTGCCACATATGCCCGAGTGGATTGAATGCAGGATCTGCTTGCCTTCCTCGGTGGTGACACAGCGCATGAGGACACCGGATGCGCTCCTTCGGTACAGGTCTTCTCCGACTAGCAGGAAGCTTTTGCTTCGACGCTTGATCTGCTCGGCTTGACTGCGATCTTCTGGGAGTTCATCGTCCAGGAGGAATTTGAGAACAGGACCCCTCCAGTCTTGACATATGTGCAGCACTTCGTCGGTGGTCAGGGTAGGCTCGCCTCCCGACTGCTCTTGTGCCGGTTTCTTCTTGACTGATGGCTCCATAAGTTGCTCGACAAAGATTCCAGTCGGAACCGCTTCTCGCTTGGATCCCATGTTTGCCAGCTCATCTGCCGCGTCGTTGTATTGACGCAGGACGTGTGTGATTTCCAGCCCGTCGAACTTATTTTCCAACTTGCGGACCTCCTGACAGTATGCCGCCATTGTGTCGTCGAGACAGGTTCAGTCTTTCATGACTTGGTTGACCACGAGTTGGGAGTCTCCGCGCACAACCAGTCGACGTATGCCGAGTGATATGGTGATGCGGAGCCCATGAACAAGAGCCTCGTACTCGGCGACGTTGTGGGAAGCCGGGAAGTGGATTTGTAGTACGTACTTCAACTTTTCGCCAGTGGGGGATGTCAGTATGACTCCAGCCCCGGCACCGCCGATCCGTAGGGAACCGTCGAAGTACATTGTCCAGTACTCTAGCTTTGTTGTTGGTGTTGGGAGTTGAACTTCTGTCCACTCGGCCACGAAGTCGGCTAGAGCTTGAGATTTGATAGCTGTCCGTGGCTGAAAGGTGATGTCAAACGCCATCAGCTCAAGTGCCCATTTAGCGATCCGGTCGGTGGCCTCGCGATTATGAAGGACATCCCCGAGTGGAAACGCTGTGACCACCGTGACTTGATGTGCTTGAAAGTAGTGCACCAGCTTTCGGACTGTGATGAGTAGGCCGTATAGCAGCTTCTGGACCTGCGGGTATCTTGTTTTGGAGTCGGCAAGGACCTCGCTGACAAAATAGATTGGCCGTTGTATTTTCTGAAGATGACCCTGTTCGGATCGCTCCACTACCAGCACCGTGCTGACTACCTGTGTTGTTGCGCCAGATAAAGCAGTAGTGGTTCCTGGGGCAGGGGTGACGCCAGCACGGGGGTGATGTGAGGAATTCTTTGAAGTCTTCGAAGGCTCGCTGGCTTCCGGGGTCCATTGAAAGGTGTCCGCCTTTTTGAGGAACTTGAAGAAAGGCATGCCCCGTCGCCCAGTCGGGAGATAAACCGACTGAGTGCCGCCATGCAGCCTGTCAGCTTCTGGACGTCTTTAAGGTTGGTCGGGGGCGCCATGTTCTTGATGGCGTTGACTTTCTCCGGGTTAGCCTCGATGCCGCGGTGCGAGACGATGAAGCGAGTAACTTCCCAGACGGCACCCCGAAGGCGCACTTGTCCGGGGTTCAACTTCATCTTGAATCTTCGAAGGTTTTGGAAGGTTTCTTCCAAGTCGGCAATGAGGTCTTTTCTGGACTTGGACTTGATCACCACGTCGTCGACGTAGGCTTCCACGTTGCGCCCGATCTGAGTGTGCAGACACCGCTGAATAGCCCTTTGTAGGTTGCGCCTGCGTTTTTCAGACCGAACGCATTGTGATATAGCAATATGCTCCAAACGGCGTGATGAAAGATGTTTTTAAACAGTCTTGTTCCCTCAAGCTAATTTGATGATATCCCGAGTAACAGTCGAGAAAACTGAGTAGGTCGCACCCCGCCGTGGAGTCAACCACCTGATCTATCCTGGGAAGACCAAATGGGTCCTTGGGGCACGCTTTGTTAAGGTCGGTGTAGTCGACGCACATGCGCCATTTACCGTTTTTCTTCCGGACCAGGACTGGGTTGGCCAGCCAGTCCGGGTGGTAGACTTCCTTGATGAAGCCGGCTGCGAGGAGCTTGGTGATTTCCTCCCAGATAGCATCCTTGCGGTCTTGAGCGAAGCACCGCAGCCGTTGCTTGACCGGCTTGGCGTCTGGCTTTACGTGTAGGGCGTGCTCGATCACCTCCCTTGGTACGCTCGGCATGTCGGATGGTTTCCACGCGAAGATATCTTTGTTGGCTTGGAGGAAGGTGACGAGCACGTCTTCCTATTTGGGGTCGAGTCCGGTCCCGACTAAGGCAGTCTTGGAGGGGTCGGAAGGGTCCAGGGGGATCTTCTTCGTGTCAGAGTCCGCTGAAATTCCCGACTTCGCTGCTTTTTTCGCCGGAACTGGATCTTGATCAACTTCAGATGTAGCGGCTTGCCGGATGCTGTCGCGCCCGACTGCCGCTTCTTGTGTTTGAGCCAGCTCGCAGCTCTCCTTGTCGCAGGTGAAGGCTTGCTTAGCGTCGCTGCGGAGGGAGAGGACTCCTGCTGGCCCGGGCATCTTCAGCACCATGTACGTGTAGTGCGGTATCGCCATGAATTTGGCGAGGGCCGGTCGTCCGAGTATCGCGTGATACGCGGTCTCGAAGTCGGTGACCTCGAAGGAGATGTTTTCTGTACAGAAGTTGTCCCGCGTGCCGAAGGTCACCGGCAAGGTTATTTGCCCGAGTGGGGTTGATGACAAGCCGGGGATTATCCCATGGAAGGGCGCGGTGCTCAGCCGTAGTTCTGAACGAGGAATTCTCGTCTCGTCCAAAGTCTTGGCGAACAGGATGTTGAGCGCACTGCCTCCGTCGATGAGGGTTTTCTTCAGCCTAATATTTCTGACGACCGGGTCCAGGACGAGCGGGTATCGTCCCGGGTGGGAAACCCGATCTGGGTGATCTGCGCGGTTGAAGGTGATAGCCATCTCTGACCAGCGCAAGTATTGGGGGGTATCCGTTGTGGAGACCGCGTTAATGTCCCGCGCTGATAGCTTCTGCTTGCGCTTGGATTCGTACGCGAGTGGGCCCCCGAAGATGTGGTTGAGTTCGGCTTGGGGGTCCTGGAAATCATCAGCCGGACCCGAGTCTGGCTTGTCCTTATCCTTGTCGGCGCCAGACGATGAAGCTTGCTCGGAGGCAAACTTCTTGAGCATGTGGCAGTCCTTGGCCGCGTGCCGGCCCTTGGGGTGAAAGGGGCAAGGCCCGCTCATGACTTTCTGATAGTCGTTGTTCCGCTGGGGCCGCGATCGACTGCGCTCCATGTTAGCCACCTCGTTGTCCGACTTCCGCTTGCGGCTGCCAGGCTTGTTCTGAGGCGGCTCGTTGTCGGCTTTCGCCCTGTTGTCTTTTTGTCGGGGCTCCTTCTTCTCGTCAAAGGCCTCTGCGACGGCTTCAGCCGAGTCGGCGTATTTGTTGGCCATGTCGAAGAGAGTCCGGACAGTAGATGGTGGCTTCCGAGTGAAGTTCGCGATGAGCGGGGCGTCTTTTACTCCCTTGCGAAAGGCGGCGATGACGACCTCGTCTTTGATGCTTGGGATTTGATTGCGCTTCTCGGAAAACCTTTTGATGAATTCACGTAGAGACTCATTCTTTTTCTGATGCAGCTGGTAAAGGTCGTGCTCGGAAGCCGGTCTCTCGTAGGTCCCCTGGAAGTTAGCGATGAACCGCTCCCTGAGTTGTCCCCAGGAACCGATCGACCGCCTTGGGAGGCCTGTCAGCCATGTCCTCGCCGAGTCGGATAATGCGACTGGGAGGTAGTTAGCCATGGCTCTGCTGTCGCCCCCAGCAGCTTGAACTGCTAGGACGTAAACGGTGAGCCAGGACTCTGGGTTGGTCTTGCCGTCGTACTTTTCGATTCCGGTAGGCTTAAAGCCGACTGGCCAGCGGACGTCCTGTAACTCCCGAGTAAAGGCTGGAATGCCTTCATTATCGTGAGGACTTGGGCTTCGGTTTTGGCGGTGTAGCCGCTCGTAGTGGAGACCGAAGCGCTCGTGTTCATCCTCCAATCGGCGGCGTTCATCCTCTTCGCGTTCTTCGCGTCGGGCCCTTAGGGTGTGGCGAAGATCACGTTGTAATCGCAATCGGAGGTCTTGATTGGGTCGGCGGTCGTATTGGTGACGCCGCCGGTTGTCATAGTTGGTATTGCCGAGTGTTGTTGTTTGGCGGGACTCTTCGTGCTGCCGGGTGGAGCCGGCCGCCTGTCGTCGTGCTGATGCAGATGACTTCGCCGCTGGAGAGCCTGTTCGATGGGTCGGTATGTGAGTGTTGCCTGACTGTTCTTGCTGCTGGCAGGCGGCAGCAGTAATCATCGCCTTGATCTTGGCGATAGTTGGTGTGGCCTGATGATCCGGCCCAAGCTGGAGCGTGTCCAGCAGAGTTGCGGCGGCCACGACGTTCTGTTGTGGCGTGACGAAGACATCGTGGTCGCCGACTTTGGTTTGGAGGATCTGCTGCTGGGCGGCTCGCCCAGCCTGTCGAAGCCCGTCATTGCGAGCTTGTCGGTTGGCCTCCTTTTGTTGTTGTAGTCGGCGCACCTCCTCTTGCTGCTCCTCTTGCAGTCAGCGCACCTCGGAAGGTGGCGTTGAAGCCATGAAGATCTCACGGGGGAGGAGGAAGCTTGCCAAGGTGGAGTCCGAGTTGATGCTCGAACCACCATCCGACTTAGTGTCGGACTCCGAGTAGTTTATCGGAGTTAGGACGACTCCGACCTCCCTAGATCCAATCTGAAACGGTTCATGACCGTGTCCAGACTGAATCGCTGGAGGTCGGGTCTGCTGTGCGGGTTGTAGATGCACAGCGTCGCTGAATCCGTACGGGAGATTGACGATCTCTCCCTCTCTCGGCCTAACCCGCGCTGGCTCAAGGCCTAGCGCGAGTCGGACGCCGAAGGAGAGAGTTGTCCCGATGTCCGGCGATGTGAGGGACTGTCGTAGTAGATCGTCGAAGGAGATGGCGACGTCCCTGGGGCCGACTGGCGCAACGCCGGCTAGCTCCTCAGCTGGCAAGATCGGATCTGCCTCAGCCAAGGAAAGGTTGCCGAGTTGATCGGCGACGAAATCAAGGCTCCCGAAGGTGATGGTGTCTCCATTGGAGAACTTGTCGCCCTTGACTCCGTTGATGGGATCCATCGAATCTGTTGATGAAGAATTCGCCGGGCCCCTACCTGGCGCGCCAACTGTCGATGCTTTGCACCGGCAATAATACTATGGGGCTACTCGGCGACCTGGAATTCGGTGGATTGCAGAGAAACACGGGAGAATTATACTGGTTCAGGCCCTCGATGTGAGGTAATACCCTACGTCCAGTTGAGGTGTTATTCCTCTGAGGTGGTTTTACGATCAATGATCTGGCGTGCCCTCATGGGGCGCCCTGCCTCCCTTTATATACTAGGGGACAGGGGTACATGGTAAGGATCCCAGTCGGATACGACCAAGGGATTTCTTTCTTAGAGATAGAATCCTATCCGACTAAAGCTATGTTTCCTTATTATACAAGGCACAACCTGCCGGGTGCTATCTTATCTCTAATTACATGGTCTGGCCCATCCTCTATCCGAGTGGCCCATGTGCTGGTAATGAGATACCCGGGGCCCATGGCTCCCACAGATGGGGAATGGGAAAGGGGAACTGGGAAACGCCCCCATCTTTGGTAGACCCGATAGGGGTATGTTTGCTCCCAAATCTTTCTCCATGGGAGACATATTGGCCTATCCCCGCCCCCTAATAGGGGAATTCCCCGGCAGGTAACATGGAATGGGGCCCCATTGCCACCCTAGTTGGGTTCGACCAAGGTTTGGTACCGACCGACTACCGGATTCACTGTGGTGCAAGGGGGTAGCCTGCTTGCAGGAGATGCAAACTGTGGAGGCCATGAGCCCCCGGTACCTCATCACAAGCATATGGGCCACTTGGATAGAGGATGGGCCGAGACTTGTAATTAGAGATATAGTAACACCTGGCAGACTTTGCCTTGTACAATAAGGAATATACAGTCCTAGTCGGGTAAATTGTATCTCTAAAAGGAAATCCCTTGGCCGTATCTGGCTGGGACTGCTACCTTGTATCCCTATCCCCCAGTATATAAGGGGAGGCAGGGCGCCCCATGAGGGCAGAATCATCACGAGCTCATAGTAGCAGACACAAATCCTCAAAGGAATAACACCACAATTTGACGTAGGGTATTACCTCACATTGAGGGCCTAAACCAGTATAAACCTCTCCTTGTTCCTTTGCAATCCACCGAGTTTCCATCCGCCGAGTAGCCCCATATTCATATTGCTGGTGTAAAACATCGACAGTTGGCGCGCCAGGTTGGGGCTTCGGCGAGATCTACATCAACAACTTCGATGGATCTAGCAACAGGAGTCGATGGCGACAAATTCTCCCCCGGAGACACAATAACTTTTGAAAGCCTCGACTTCATCGCCGACCAGATCGGCAATCTCACCTTGGCCGACGCAAATCCAATCCAACCGGCGGAGGAACCAGCCGACTCCGCGCCAGTCGGCCCACAATACGCTGCAACAACCATCATTAATCTAACGCAGCAATCTTCTACTTCATGAAGCCTCGGGACAACTCTCTCCTTCGGTGTCCAACTCGTGCTAGGCCTTGAGTTGGCCTGGGTTGGGCTAGGAAGAGGAGAGATCGTCAATTTCCCGCATAGGCTCGGCAACGCCGCGGATCTACATCTTATGCGGCAGACCCGATCCCCTGCAATTCAGTTTGGACATGGCTCAGAGCTGTTTTAGATTGGATCTAGGGAGGTCGGAGTCGTTCTTACTCCGATGAACTACTCGGACTCTGACTCCAGGTTAGACAATGGTTCGAACACCAGTTTGGACTCCAGTCTGGCGAGTTTCCTTCTGCCCCGTGAGGTCTTCATGGCTTCAACTCCTCCACCAGAGGTACACCGACTACAAGAGGAGCAACAAGAGGAGGCACGCCGACTACGGCAACAGGAGGAAGCCGACCGCGAGGCTCGCAACGACAAGCTATGCAAGGCTGGGCGAACCGCTCAGCAACAGATCCTCCAAACCAAAGTCGGTGACTACGACGTCTTCGTCACACCACAACAGAACGTCGTGGCCACTGCAACTCTGCTGGACACACTCCAGCTCGGGCCTGATCACCAGGCCACCCCGACTATTGCCAGGATCAAGGCGATGATTACAGCTGCTGCCTGTCAGTAGCACTAGTAGTCGGGCGACACACTTGTTCCGACTAACCGGTCGGGTTCTCCGGCAGCAGGCTCAAGTCAGCCACACGAGGAGTCGCAGCAAACATCACTCGGCAACACCAATAACAACGATCGGCGGCGTCACCAGAACGACCGCCGGTTCAACCAAGATCTCCGAGTCCGACTACAATGCAACCTTTGCCACAACATCAACGCTCGGTGCCGCAAACACGAAGAGAACGAGCGCTGCCGAATGGAGGACGGGCATGAGCGTTTCAGCCTTCACCATGAGCGGTTTAACCGCCGCGGTCGGAGCCAGAGCCCTCATGAAGATGAATGCGTTCCAGCTTTCACCCACGAGCTACAAGACGTCGACTGGCTATCAGGCTTCAAGCCTACGGGGATCGAGAAATACGATGGCAAAACCAACCCCGAGTTCTGGCTCACCGTATACACCTTGGCAATTCGAGCTGCCGGAGGTGACCATAAAGCCATGGCTAACTACCTCCCGGTCGCCCTGGCCGACTCAGCGACGACATGGCTAATAGGGCTCCCGAGGCGGTCGATCGGTTCCTGGGGAGAACTCAGGGAGTGGTTCATCGCTAACTTCCAAGGGACCTACGAGAGGCCGTCTTCCGAGCATGATCTATACCAGCTGCACCAGAAGAACAAGTCTCTATGCGACTTTATCAAGAGGTTCTTCGAGAAGCGCAACCAGATCCCAATGATCAAGGACGAGGCCATCATCGCCGCCTTCCGCAAGGGAGTAAAGGATGCCCCGTTCATCGTGAAGTTCACTTGGAAGCCTCCAGCTACTGTCCAGGCTCTCTTCGATATGGCAAACAAGTACACCGACTCGGCCGAAGCGGTCAGAGAAGCCCTCGACGAGAAGAAGGAGTCCTGGCAGAAGGACCAGAAGGTGAAAGCCGACAATGAGGCATCACAAAACAAGTCCGGCAACCGCAAGCGGAAGTCGAACAACGAGGTGGCCAACATGGAGCAAACTCAGTCGCGGCCCCAATGAAACAACGACTACCAGAAAGTCATGAATGGGCCATGCCCCTTCCACCCCAAAGGCAAGCACGCGGCCAAAGGCTGCTTCATGCTCAAGAAGTTTGCTTCCGAGCAGGCTTCATCATCTGGCGCCGACAAGAGCAAAGATAAGCCAGATCAGGACCCAGCCGACGATTTTCAAGATCCCCAGGCCAAGCTCAACTACATCTTCGGAGGGCCGTCTGCGTATGAGTCCAAACGGAAGCACAAGCTAACGGCACGCGACATCAACGCAATCTCTACAGCATACGCCCCCCAGTATTTGCGCTGGTCAGAGCGTCCATCACGTTCACCCGCGCAGATCATCCAGATCGGGTTTCACACCCGGGAGCTACCCACTCTTCCTGGACTCGGTCGTCAAGAATATCAAGTTGAAGAAGGTTCTCATAGACGGAGGCAGCGCGCTCAACATCCTCTTCGCCAAGACCCTGGATGAGATGAAGATTCCTCGTTCAGATCTAGGGCCGAGTACGGCGCCCTTCCACGGGATAATCCCCGGCCTGTCTTCAACACCACTCAGGCAGATAACCTTGCCAGTCACCTTCGGCACGGGGGATAACTTCCGCACGAAAAACATCTACTTTGTCGATGTTTTACACCGGCAATAGAACTATAGGGCTACTCAGCAAGGGGAAACTCGGTGGATTGCAGAGGAACACAAAGAGATTTTATACTGGTTCAGGCCCTCAATGTGAGGTAATACCCTACGTCCAGTCGTGGTGTTATTCCTCTGAGAGGTTATGTCGATCAATGATCTTGTGATCTCGTGCCCCTTGAGGGGCGCCCTGCCTCCCCTTATATACTGGGGGATAGGGGTACATGATAAGGATACCAGCCGGATACGGCCAAGGGATTTCCCTCTTAGAGATAGAAACTTATCTGACTAAGACTATGTTTTCCTTATCGTACAAGGCAAAGTCTGCCGGGTGCTATCTTATCTCTAACTACATGGTTCGGCCCATCCTCTATCCGAGTGGCCCACATGCTGGTGGTGAGGTACCCGGGGCCCATAGCCTCCACAGTAGCCCCTGAGACCTTCATAGTTAAGTCACAGCTGATGCCGAGTGCTCATCCTCCACGATAAAGATTGCCTGAGTGCGATGCTCCCGAGTACTCTTTGTCCGAGTGAGTCTTCTTCCCGAGTTCTACTTCATGTCAGCTAGCAGCGAGGCTATGATGGGCTTCATGTAGATATATGAATAGTGTGTGCCGAATAGGCGCACCTATTTGGTGTAGCCCCCGACTTTGTGCTTAATTGTGAAGATAATTAAATATAAAGTCAAAGATCTTTAACCTGGAAGTCTTTCCCATGTAGTATACTATTGGTATATGAGACTCTTCGGTATCATGTCAACCAGAATATGATTTATAGTCTTGCTGAGTAGGATGCTACTCGTATGTAGGACTCTTCGACTTCATGTCAGTCGGAATGTGTGTTTATAGTCTTGCCGAGTAGGATGCTACTCGTATATGAGACTCTTCAGCGTCATGTCAGCTGAAAAAAGGGGGGTTTATAGTCTTTCCCGAGTGGCGTCCCACCTAGAGGTTAGACTCTTCTGCGTCATGTCAGTAGGAATATGTTTATAGTCTCTCCCGAGTAGTGCACTACTCGAAAGTTAGACTCTTCAGTGTCATGTCGGCTGGAATAATGTTGCTCATGGCAACTGTTGGCCAAGCGTGTAGGCCGAGTACCACTTTTATGAAAATAAATCCATGACGTGGTCAGGTGTACTCGAGAAAGATACTTGCATCCCCAATTTTAATGAAGACCAGCTTGTGATCCTTGTAAGGATATATCCTCGAGACCTGGTGGATAAAACAAATACCCAAACATATATGTTTAGCAATAAGGCTCTCATGAAGCATATCTGTTTACCTCATCGGCTCCTATTATTAGCACCAGCGCTATAATTTCAACTCAGCCTGCGAGTGGCCCACATGGAGCATGCTACTGTAGGAACTCATATCTTGGTGGCCCAGTACCAACTATATAGGCCCAAGCCCGTTAGTCGGTATCGGCTCTATAGATAACAGGGAGAGAGAAAAAGATTCCTTCATCTTCCTCAAATTAGCCAATCGTTTCGTCTTCCATCTCCGCGCCCAAATTTCGCCTTTTGCTCGGCTAGGGTTAGCTGCTGCTGCTGTTCCCTACTCGAACTCGAGCGATTCCAGTCCTCTTCGTCTGTTCCAAGCCCCTGACCGCTTTTCCCCCTAATCTTTCTGCTCCCAACCATGCCGAAAGCTTCGGATCCTGCGGGTGTGCCAGAGAATGCTTGGCCGACTTCGGATTGTGGCTCGGTGAAACTGAAGCTGCTGGAGAGTCAATTGAAGTTGCCCAGCCAGGAGGTGATCCGCTGGCGGCCGGCTAAGGGTGAGTCGGTCCCAAATCCCCAATCTGGCAAAACAGTAGTTTTTGCCTGTTTTTTCGATCGGGGTTTGTGCCTTCCCTCTTCTGATTTCTTCCACCGCATCCTTGACTTCTATGGGCTTGTCGATGCTTTGCACCGGCAATAATACTATGGGGGTACTCGGCGAACTGGAATTCGGTGGATTGCAGAGGAACACGAGGGAATTATACTGGTTCAGGCCCTCAAGGTGAGGTAATACCCTACGTCCAGTTGAGGTGTTATTCCTCTGAGGTGGATTTGTGATCTATGATCTCGGGTTGCCCCCATAGGGCGCCCTGCCTCCCTTTATATACTAGGGGACAGGGGTACATGGTAAGGATCCCAGTCGGATACGACCAAGGGATTTCCTTATTAGAGATAGAATCCTATCCGACTAAGGCTATGTTTCCTTATTGTACAAGGTACAGCCTGCCGGGTGCTATCTTATCTCTAATTACATGATCTGGCCCATCCTCTATCCGAGTGGCCCATGTGCTTGTAGTGAGGTACCCGGGGCCCATGGCTCCCACAGTAGCCCCTGAGACCTTCATAGTTGAGTCACAGCTGATGCCGAGTGCTCTTCCTCCACGGTGAAGGTTACCCGAGTGCGATGCTCCCGAGTACTCTTTGTCCGAGTAAGTCTTCCCGAGTCCTGCTTCATGTCAGCTGGCAGCGAGGCTATGAAGGGCTTCATGCAAATATATGAATAGTGTGCGCCGAATAGGCGCACCTATTAGGTGTAGCCCCCGACTTTGTGCTTAATTGTGAAGACAATTAAACATAAAGTCAAAGATCTTTAACCTGGAAGTCTTTCCCGAGTAGATTACTACTGGTATATGAGACTCTTCGGTATCATGTCAACCGGAATATAATTTATAGTCTTGCCGAGTAGGAGGCTACTCGTATATAGGACTCTTCGACTTCATGTCAGTCGGAATGTGTGTTTATAGTCTTGCCGAGTAGGATACTACTCGTATATGGGACTCTTCAGCGTCATGTCAGCTGGAAAGGGGGTGTTTATAGTCTTTCCCGAGTGGCGTCCCACCCAGAAGTTAGACTCATCCGCATCATGTCAGCGGGAATGATAAATTTATAGTCTCTCCCGAGTAGTGCACTACTCGAGAGTTAGACTCTTCAGCGTCATGTCGGCTGGAATAATGTCGCTCATGGCAACTGATAGCCGCGCATGTCGGCCGAGTACCACTTTATGAAAAATAAATCCATCGCGTGGTTAGGTGTACTCGAGAGAGATACCTGCATCCCCAATTTTAATGAAGACCAGCTTGTGATCCTTGTAAGGACATATCCTCGAGACCTGGTGGATAAGACAGATACCCAAACATATTTGTTTAGCAGTAAGGCTCTCATGAAGCATATCTGTTTACCTCATCGATTCCTATGAGTAGCACCAGCGCTATTATTTCAACTCAGCCTGCGGGCGGCCCACATGGAGCATGCTACTGTAGGAACTCATATCTTGTCAGCCCAATACCAACTGTGTGGGCCTGGGTCCATCTAGTCAGTTCAGGCTATAAAAGGATGGGGAGAGAGAGAAGAAGATTCCATCGTCTTCCCCAAAGCAACCAATCTCTTCATCTTCCACCTTCGCGCCTAGCTTTTCGCCTCCCGCCCGGCTAGGGTTAGCAGCAGCCGTTCCCCACCCGGACTCGGGCGATTTCAATCCTCTTCGTCTATTCCAAGCCCCTGATTTGCTTTCCCCCAAATCTCAACGCCTCCAGTCATGCCGAAGGTGACGAATCCTGCGGGTGCGCCAGGGAGTTCTTGGCCGATCTCGGATTGCGGCTCGGTGAAGCTGAGACGGCTGGAGAGCGAGCTGAAGTTGCCCAGCCAAGAAGTGATCCGTTGGCGGTCGGCGAGGGATGAGTCGAGCCCCAACCCCCGGCCTGATGAAACGGTAGTTTTCGCCTCTTTCTTTGATCGGGGCTTGTGTCTTCCGTCGTCTGATTTCTTCCGCCGCATCCTTGATTTCTACGGGCTGGAGTTGGTGCATTTAAATCCCAACTCGATTCTTCAGATCTCCATATTCGTTACCCTTTGCGAGTGCTTTCTGGGTGTTGAGCCCCATTTCATCCTCTTCCGACATTTGTTCCATGTCAAGCCCCAGCCTTCCAAGAGTAATATCAGTGTGATTGGGGGGGCTGGTCTTCAACTAAGGAGTGATGGGAAGAAAACATATATCGATTTGCCCTTGAAATCTTCTCTGAAGGGCTGGCACAAGGAGTGGTTTTACTGCGCCAATCTGGCTCCTTCCTTGCCCCCATTTACTGGTATGCCGCCGGTGGTGTTGCCAAGCTGGTCTTCGGAGCCAACCTTTGAAGAACTGGGCCAGGCACACATATTGCTAACGAAGATAGATGACCTCAAGAGGGCCGGCTTGACAGGGCCCTGGGTGGCTCGTCGTTTCCTGACGAGGCGCGTCCAGCCGCTGAAGCTGAGAAGTGCTTTCGGCTGGGCCTTCAGAGGTAAGCACGATCCCGACCGGGTGAGCAGCGAGACAGCGGACAAGGGGGCAGTAACCGATACCTTGTTCGGCTACTTCTCAGAAGGGGTCGTTGCCACCGAAGATGATAACCGCCGAGTTGCTGCCTATAGCTTCATCCGGCCGCGGACCAAGGTAAACTTGTACTTTCTCCTGTGGTGAACGCCTGTGGAACGATGATTGTTCAACCTTGCGTGATGGTATCTTGTCGACTTGCTTGTAGTGGCATGAGGAATTTGATGAAGATTCTCGCCCATTGTCTGCGGTCGCGTCGAAGAAGAGGCCAAGGAGTCCCTCTGATGCCCAACCCGACTCCAAGAGAGCGGGGAAAAAACCAATTTTATATCGGGGCGAGGGGGCCATGACAGCGCGGGCCGTGAGCGGTAGCTTGAAGATAAAGGACACCGCTGCCACAACGCCTACGCGGTCGAGTCCCAGGCTGAGAGCAGCTGGCTTGGGCTCGACGTTGTCATGCCCAGCAACAGCGCCGCCAAGGGGCCAACCAGAGCGGAGGCCGATTGGGGTGAAGGAACCCGAACTAACCGTACCAGAGTCGAGGCCGACTCAGGCCGATATGCCTCTGCCGTCGGCGACACCGTACGGGGCGAGCGCCGATGCCAGCGCTTCGCCGGGGAGCGGGCACACTAGCAGGAAGCTGAAGTTTTCCAAGAGGTGCGCTACTCCGAGCATTCTGTAGTCGTCGTATGTTGAAATACAGTCTTGATGTCTTGCTTCGTTGTGCAGGAAGCGAGCCGATATCGACCTCAAAAAGGTCGGCCCATCTGCCCCGCTTGATGAATCCACCCCAGCCGAGTCAGCGGCAGCAAGCACACCTGCTGTGCCGGTGGCCAGCCCGGTTGCTGAAACCGAGGCGGCTCCGACTACAGGGCCGCTACCGCCAGTCGACCAAGAGGTGGCCGTTGAGGCTGAGGCCCCGGCCCCTGAGGCACCATACGTCGCGGAAGCAGGGGACGGATCCCCCGATCCGGTCCCCAATGTTGTAGGGGAAGGCGATGCCGAGGCCGGGACCCCGTCGCCTTCATGGTTGTCGTCACCGCCATCGTCGCCGTTGCCGCCGCCACCAGAGATCCCACATTTGCCTCGGATCGAAGCTCCCCCACGCGTGATGCCCCGGACCTTCTTGTGGACCACTCGCGACGGCACTATGAAGAGCTTCAGACTTGATGAAATCGTCGCAAGGAGAGAGCGCGAGAGCCTGATTCGTGCCGCCATCAATGGGTCCCAAGGGGTCGCGGTATGATTCTCGTAGTGAAGCTCCAGCAATCTTCTTGTCTTGATGTTTGACTCTGTCGTCGGTTTGTTCCTTGTCCTGAATAGAAACTCGTCGACCGCAATGAGGCGATGACAGAGATCCTAGTCGAGATGGCTCCCCATCTCGCAGAATTACAACAGCTCCGGGCATTGAAGGCCGAGATGGAGGCGCGTCACACGAGCAGGGAGGCCTGGCTGAAGAGCGGCGCTGATCAACTCAGGGCTGAGACATGGGCCTTAGCCGAGAAGGTCAGAGGTAAAATCCTCGAGCATATCTCCCCGACTGGACCGTTGGTGTAATCATCCGGTGACGTCGATCCGACTGCTTGGTGGTGTTATGACTGCGCGATTGAGCTCTTGGCTAATCTGTGGTGCAGACCTCGAAGCGGAGAGGGAGTCGCAGCTGAAGGAGGCCGAAGAAGCCAAGGCCGAGCTTGAAAGAGTCAAGGCCGACCTGACAAAAGCCAATACCGAGCTTGACCGGGAGAAGTCCGAGTTGGAGAAGGCCGTCGTCGAGCTCGGTAAGGAGAAGGCCGAACTGGAGAAGACCGTGGCCGGGTGGGAGGCCGACTACGAAAGTAAGTCCTCAACCCGACTGTGATCTCAGCCAATACATTACTCACCCTGCGTGTAGCCGATCCTGACAAGCATACTTGCCGGCCGATCTGGGCAGGCATGAGAGCCAACGTCCAGGCCCAGTACCGGTTCTACACGGAGGAGATAAGATCAATCCGGGAGTCACGGGAGGCCCTTGTCGGGTCCGTGAAGGGGCTCCTTGACCTTGTGGATCCCCGCCCAGTGGGGACCAGCTGTAGCAGAATTCCTCAAATAATGGGGCGTCTCGAGGATGCGCCGAGTGCCCTGAAAAGGTACTCAGACGAGCGGGTTGCCGCCGGCGTGGCCCAGACCCTAGCAATGACCAAGTCCATCTACCCGAGGGCGGACATTGAGGCCATCGGGGAGGGATTTTCCGAGGAGACGACGCCCGAGGAAGCGCTGGAGCTGATCTCACAGGCGAAGCCGACTGCTGAAGCGATTACCCGAGACCTGGGTCTGTAAAGGCAATATATTTTGTAGTCGGTGTATACATATGCTTTCATATACGATCATGTGTGAATATATGTGTCGTGCCGCCAAACTTATTATTCGGTTGTCATTAGCTTTACCCGACCATGTAGCATGCACCGAGTTAGTTCGATAGAACTTGATAAAAATCGTTCAGAGGAAGATGCTATACTCGGGCCAACGCATCAGTCGTGGCAAGGCTTCATAACCGAGGTGAGATAAGCTTGTATGTTATTGACAGAACACATATATACATGCAGCCCCCGACTCACTACTCGATTGGAACAAGCGGCGTAGTGAGTCAGGAAAAACTGTACACATGGAAAAAGTAAAACTCAGGTATAGAAAGGACGTAGCTGTTCTATATTCCATGAGTTGGTGATGAGGACGCCGTCTTTGGTCTTCAGTCGGTAGGCGCCTGGCCGCGTGACCTCGGCTACAATGAACGGCCCTTCCCAGATGGGGGATAGTTTATGCCTGTCCTTGGTGGTTTGTATCTTCCTTAGAACGAGATCCCCGACCAAGAAGGCGCGGCCACGGACATTGCGATTGTGGTAGCGACGCAGGCCTTGAAGATATCTTGCCGACTGGATTGTTGCGGCGTCTCTTGCTTCTTCCAGCTGATCTAATTCGATCAGTCGGGTGCTGTTGGAATCGTCTTCGGAGTAAGCCCGGACTCGCGGAGAGCCGAACTGTATCTCAGTCGGTAGCATGGCCTCAGTACCGTAGACCAGGAAGAAAGGGGATTGCCCTGTTGCCCGACTAACCGTGGTTCTGAGAGACCAGAGAACGGATGGTAGTTCTTGTACCCACCGACCCGCATATGGTTGTAGTCGGTCGTATATCCTGGCCTTGATGCCTTGTAAGACCATGCCGTTGGCTCGCTCAACCTGCCCGTTGCTCCGCGGGTGTGCCACAGACGCATAGCAGATCTTGATGCGAAGTCGTCGCAGAAATCTTGGAATAGGCCTGCCGCGAACTGAGTGCCGTTGTCGGTTATGATGCGGTTAGGGACCCCAAACCGGTATAGTACTCAAGGATGAAGTCCTTTGCTCGTGCCGCTGTGATTGTTGCGACAGGTTTAGCCTCAATCCACTTGGTGAATTTATCCACTGCGACGAATAAATGCGTGAACCCTCCTGGCGCTTTCTTGAATGGCCCGACCATGTCGAGCCCCCCATACTGCGAATGGCCAAGGAGATGGGGATAGTTGGAGTTCCTGGGCGGGAAGATTTGTCTGTCTTGCGAAGAACTGGCAACCTCGCGCACTTGCGAACGATGTCTTTGGCGTCTGTGACTGCGGTGGGCCAGAAGAATCCTGCCGGTAAGCTTTTCCGACTAACGTCTGGATGCAGCGTGGTTGCCACATATGCCCGAGTGGATTGAATGCAGGATCTGCTTGCCTTCCTCGGTGGTGACACAGCGCATGAGGACACCGGATGCGCTCCTTCGGTACAGGTCTTCTCCGACTAGCAGGAAGCTTTTGCTTCGACGCTTGATTTTGCTCGGCTTGATTGCGATCGTCTGGGAGTTCATCGTCCAGGAGGAATTTGAGAACAGGACCCCTCCAGTCTTGACATATGTTGCAGCACCTTCGTCGGTGGTCGGGTAGGCTCGCCTCCCGACTGCTCTTGTGCCGGTTTCTTCTTGACTGATGGCTCCATAAGTTGCTCGACGAAGATTCCAGTCGGGACCGCTTCTCGCTTGGATCCCATGTTTGCCAGTTCGTCGGCCGCGTCGTTGTATTGACGCAGGACGTGTGTGATTTCCAGCCCGTCGAACTTGTTTTCCAGCTTGCGGACCTCCTGACAGTATGCCGCCATTGTGTCGTCGAGACATGTCCAGTCTTTCATGACTTGGTTGACCACGAGTTGGGAGTCTCCGCGCACAACCAGTCGACGTATGCCGAGTGATATGGCGATGCGGAGCCCGTGAACGAGAGCCTCGTACTCGGCGACGTTGTGGGAAGCCGGGAAGTGGATTTGTAGTACGTATTTCAACTTTTCGCCAGTGGGGGATGTCAATATGACACCAGCCCGGCACCGCCGATCCGTAAGGAACCGTCGAAGTACATTGTTCCAGTACTCTAGCTTTGTTGTTGGTGTTGGGAGTTGAACTTCTGTCCACTCGGCCACGAAGTCGGCTAGAGCTTGAGATTTGATAGCTGTCCGTGGCTGAAAGGTGATGTCAAACGCCATCAGCTCGAGTGCCCATTTAGCGATTCGGCCGGTGGCCCTCGCGATTATGAAGGACATCCCCGAGTGGAAACGCTGTGACCACCGTGACCTTGATGTGCTTGAAAGTAGTGCACAGCTTTCGGACTGTGATGAGTATGCCGTATAGCAGCTTCTGGACTGCGGGTATTTTTGTTTTGGAGTCGGCGAGGACCTCGCTGACAAAATAGATTGGCGTTGTATTTTTTGAAGATGACCTGTTCGGATCGCTCACTACCAGCACGGCTGAACTACCTGTGTTGTTGCCGCCAGATAAAGCATTAGTGGTTCTGGGGCAGGGGTGACGCTAGCACGGGGGGTGATGTGAGGAATTCTTTGAAGTGCTTTGAAGGCTTGCTGGCTTCGGGGTCCACTGAAAGGTGTCCGCCTTTTTGAGGAGCTTGAAGAAGGGCATGCCCGCGTTCGCCAGTCGGGAGATAACGACTGAGTGCCGCATGCAGCCTGTCAGCTTCTGGATGTCTTGAGGTTGGTCGGGGGCGCCATGTTCTTGATGGCGTTGACTTTCTCCGGGTTAAGCCTCGATGCCCCCCGCGGTGCGAGACGATGAAGCCGAGTAACTTCCCAGAACGGCACCCCGAAGGTGCACTTGTCCGGGTTCAACTTCATCTTGAATCTTCGAAGGTTTTGGAAGGTTTCTTCCAAGTCGTCAATGAGGTCTTGTCTGGATTTAGACTTGATCACCACATCGTCGACGTAGGCTTCCACGTTGCGCCCGATCTGAGTGTGCAGACACCCGCTGAATAGCCCTTTGGTAGGTTGCGCCTGCGTTTTTTCAGACCGAACGGCATTGTGATATAGCAATACGCTCCAAACGGCGTGATGAAAGATGTCTTTAAACAGTCTTGTTCTTCAAGCTATTTGATGATATCCCGAATAACAGTCGAGAAAAACTGAGTAGGTCGCACCCCGCGTGGAGTCGACCACCTGATCTATCCTGGGAAGACCAAATGGGTCTTGGGGCACGCTTTGTTGAGGTCGGTGTAGTCGCACGCACATGCGCCATTTACCGTTTTTCTTCCGGACCAGGACTGGGTTGGCCAGCCAGTCCGGGTGGTAGACTTCCTTGATGAAGCCGGCTGCGAGGAGCTTGGTGATCTCCTCCCGGATAGCATCCTTGCGGTCTTGAGCGAAGCGCCACAGCCGTTGTTTGACCGGCTTGGCGTCTGGCTTTACGTGTAGGGCGTGCTCGATCACCTCCTTGGTACGCCCGGCATGTCGGACGGTTTCCATGCGAAGATAATCTTTGTTTGGCTTGGAGGAAGGTGACGAGCGCGTCTTCCTATTTGGGGTCGAGTCCGGTCCCGACTAAGGCAGTCTTGGAGGGGTCGGAAGGGTCCAGGGGGATCTTCTTCGTGTCAGAGTCCGCTGAAATTCCGACTTCGCTGCTTTTTTCGCGGAACTGGATCTTGATCGACTTCAGATGTAGCGGCTTGCCGAATGCTGTCGCGCCCGACTGCCGCTTCTTGTGTTTGAGCAGCTCGCAGCTCTCCTTGTCGGCAGGTGAAGGCTTGCTTAGCGTGCGGAGGGAGAGAACTCCTGCTGGCCCGGGCATCTTCAGCACCATGTATGTGTAGTGGCGGAATCGCCATGAACTTGGCGAGGGCCGGTCGTCCGAGTATCGCGTGATACGCGGTCTCGAAGTCGGCTACCTCGAAGGAGATGTTTTCCGTGCGGAAGTTGTCCCGCGTGCCGAAGGTCACCGCAAGGTTATTCTGCCCGAGTGGGGGTTGATGACAAGCCGGGGATTATCCATGGAAGGGCGCGGTGCTCGGCCGTAGTTCTGAACGAGGAATTCTCATCTCGTCCAAAGTCTTGGCGAACAGGATGTTGAGCGCACTGCCTCCGTCGATGAGGGTTTTCTTCAGCCTAATATTTTTGGACGACGGATCCAGGACGAGTGGGTATCGTCCCGGGTGGGAAACCGATCTGGGTGATCCGCGCGGTTGAAGGTGATAGCCATCTCTGACCAGCGAAGTATTGGGGGGCATCCGTTGTGAGACCGCGTTAATGTCCCGCGCTGATAGCTTCTGTTTGCTTGGATTCGTACGCGAGTGGCCCGAAGATGTGGTTGAGTTCGGCTTGAGGGTCCTGGAAGTCGTCAGCCGGACCCGAGTCTGGCTTGTCCTTGTCCTTGTCGCCGACGGCAGATGATGAAGCCTGCTCGGAGGCAAACTTCTTGAGCATGTGGCAGTCTTTGGCTGCGTGCCGGCCCTTGGGGTGAAAGGGGCAAGGCCCGCTCATGACTTTCTGGTAGTCGTTGTTCCGCTGGGGCCGTGACCGACTGCGCTCCATGTTAGCCACTCGTTGTCCGACTTCCGCTTGCGGTTGCCAGGCTTGTTCTGAGGCTGCTCGTTGTCGGCTTTTGCCCTGTTGTCTTTTTGTCGGGGCTTACCTTCTTCTCGTCGAAGGCCTCTGCGACGGCTTCAGCTGAGTCGGCGTACTTGTTGGCCATGTCGAAGAGGGTCCGGCGGTGGAAGGTGGCTTTCGAGTGAACTTCGCGATGAGCGGGGCGTCCTTTTACTCCCTTGCGGAAGGCGGCGATGACGACCTCGTCTTTGATGTTTGGGATTTGATTGCGCTTCTCGGAAAACCTTTTGATGAATTCTCGTAGAGACTCGTTCTTTTTCTGATGCAGTTGGTAGAGGTCGTGCTCGGAAGCCGGTCTCTCGTAGGTCCTGGAAGTTTGCGATGAACCGGCTCCCTGAGCTGTCCCAGGAACCGATCGACCGCCTTGGGAGGCCTGTCAGCCATGTCCTCGCCGAGTCGGATAACGCGACTGGGAGGTAGTTAGCCATGGCTCTGCTGTCGCCCCAGCAGCTTGAACTGCTAGGACGTAAACGGTGAGCCAGGACTCTGGGTTGGTCTTGCCGTCGTACTTTTCAATCCGGTAGGCTTAAAGCCGACTGGCCATCGGACGTCCTGTAACTCCCGAGTAAAGGCTGGGATGCCTTCATTATCGTGAGGACTCGGGCTTCGGTTTTGGCGGTGTAGTCGCTCGTAGTGGAGACCGAAGCGCTCGTGTTCGTCCTCCAGTCGGCGGCGTTCATCCTCTTCGCGCTCTTCGCGCCGGGCATTTATAGTGTGGCGAAGATCGCGTTGTAACCGCGATCGGAGGTCTTGATCGTGTCGGCGGTCGTATTGGTGACGCCGCCGGTTGTCGTAGTTGGTATTGCGAGTGTTGTTTGGCGGGATTCTTCATGCTGCCGGGTGGAGCCGGCTGCTCGTCGTCGTGCTGATGCAGATGACTCCCGCTGGAGAGCCCGTTCGACGGGTCGGTACGTGAGTGTTGCCTGACTGTTCTTGTTGCTGGCAGGCGGCAGCAGTAATCATCGCTTTGATCTTGGCGATGGTTGGTGTGGCCTGATGGTCCGGCCAAACTGGAGCGTGTCCAGCAGAGTTGCGGCGGCCACGACGTTCTGTTGTGGCGTGACGAAGACATCGTGGTCGCCGACTTTGGTTCGGAGGATCTGCTGCTGGGCGGCTCGCCCAGCTTGTCGAAGCCCGTCATTGCGAGCTTGTCGGTTGGCCTCCTCTTGTTTGCACTCGGAGCGCCTCCTCATGCTGCTCCTCTTGCAGTCGGCGCACCTCGGAAGGTGGTGTTGAAGCCATGAAGATCTCGCGGGGGAGGAGGAATAGCTTGCCAAGGTGGAGTCCGAGTTGATGCTCGAACCACCATCCGACTTGGTGTCGGACTCCGTGTAGTTTATCGGAGTTAGGACGACTCCGACCTCCTAGATTCGATCTGAAACGGTTCATGACCGTGTCAAACTGAATCGCTGGAGGTCGGGTCTGCTGCGCGGCGGTTGTGGATGCACAGCGTCGCGAATCTGTACGGGAGATTGACGATCTCTCCCCTCTTGGCCTAACCGCGCTGGCTCAAGGCTAGCGCGAGTCGGACGCCGAGGGAGAAAGTTGTCCCGATGTCCGGCGACGTGAGGGACTGTCGTAGTAGATCGTCGAAAGAGATGGTGACGTCCTGGGCCGACTGGCGCAACGCCGGCTGGCTCTTTCGGCTGGCGAGATCGGATCTGCCTCAGCCAAAGAAAGGTTGCCGAGTTGATCGGCGACGAAATCAAGGCTCCCGAAGGTGATGGTGTCTCCGTTGGAGAACTTGTTGCTCCTGACTCCGTTGATGGGATCCATCGAATCTGTTGATGAAGAACTCGCCGGGCCCCTACCTGGCGCGCCAACTGTCGATGCTTTGCACCGGCAATAATACTATGGGGGTACTCGGCGAACTGGAATTCGGTGGATTGCAGAGGAACACGAGGGAATTATACTGGTTCAGGCCCTCAAGGTGAGGTAATACCCTACGTCCAGTTGAGGTGTTATTCCTCTGAGGTGGATTTGTGATCTATGATCTCGGGTTGCCCCCATAGGGCGCCCTGCCTCCCTTTATATACTAGGGGACAGGGGTACATGGTAAGGATCCCAGTCGGATACGACCAAGGGATTTCCTTATTAGAGATAGAATCCTATCCGACTAAGGCTATGTTTCCTTATTGTACAAGGTACAGCCTGCCGGGTGCTATCTTATCTCTAATTACATGATCTGGCCCATCCTCTATCCGAGTGGCCCATGTGCTTGTAGTGAGGTACCCGGGGCCCATGGCTCCCACAGGGCTGGAGTTGGTAAAATGAATCCCAACTCGATTCTTCAAATCTCCATATTTGTCACTCTCTGCGAGTGCTTTTTGGGTGTGGAACCCCATTTTAATTTCTTCCGGCATCTGTTCCACATCAAACCCCAGCCCTCCAAGAATAATATCAATGTGATAGGGGGGCTGGTCTCTAGTTGAGGAGTGATGGAAAGAAAACATATCTTGATCTCCCCTGAAAATCTTCCCTAAAGGGCTGGCACAAGGAGTGGTTCTATTGCGCAGATCTGGCTCCCTACTTGTGTCCATTCACCGGCTTGCCACTGGTAGTTTTACCAAGTTGGTCTTCAGACCCAACCTTTGAAGAGATGGGCCAAGTACACCAATTGCTGGTGAAATCTTAAGGAAGCTGGCTTGACCAGGCCTTGGGTGGCCCGGCGTTTCCTGACTCGGCGTATCTAGCCGCTGAAGCTAAGGAGCGCGTTCGGCTGGGACTTTCAGGGCAAACATGATCCCGACCGAGTAAGCCACGAGACAGCCAACAAGGACACGGTGACCGAGACCCTATTTGGTTACTTCTCCAATGGGGTGATCGAGACCAAAGACGATAAGCGCCGCATCGCGGCATATAGCTTCCTTCGGCCCCGCTCGTAGGTAACCTTTGCCTTTCTTCTGTGTTGAATGCCTGTGGACTTGTATCTACGATTGCCCAGTATTGTGTGATATATGTTGTTGAATCATCTGTAGTGGTGTAAGGAGTTCGACGAGGACTCCCACCCGTTGTCAGCCGTCAAATCAAAGAAGAGGTCGAGGAGCCCCCTTGCTGCCAACCTGACTCGAAGAGAGCGGGGAAAAAGCCTGTTCTTTATCGGGGCGAGGGGGCCATGACGCCGTGTGTCGTGGTAGGAGGTCTGAAGATAAAGGACACCGCCGCCGTGGCGCCCAGGCGATCAAGTCCCAGGTTGAGACTAGTATAGCTGAGCTCAACATTGCCGAGCCCAACAAGAGCACCGCTAGCAGGCGCCGCCAAGCATACGGGTGCCCGAGTCGGCCACGCCACCATGGGGCCGCTCCAGTCGCCACCGCCGCCGACTGCTTCACCGACCCGGCCGACCACCGGGCGTAGCGCTCCGCCGGGACCTGGATCGCCCGACGGGAAGCTCAAGTTCTCCAAAAGGTAGGCTGCTCTGGATCTTCTGAGATTCTTGTCTGTTGCAGTAGTATTCTGATATCTGTTTTGCCATGCAGGAAGCGTGCCGATATCGATCTCAAGGAGACCGCCCCGACCGCTCCCCTTGAAGAGCCCGCCCCAGCCGAGCCGGCGCCCGCAAGCACACCTGTCGAGCCGGTGGCCATCCTAGTCATGGAGACTGAGGTGGTCCCGATTGCGGGGCCGCTATTGTCGCCCAACCAAGAGGCAGTTACTGAGGTTGCTGCCCCAGCCCCTGAGTCACCGCCCGCTGCAGAGGCCGTTGCTGGAGCCCCCGAGTTGATCCCCAAGGCCGCAGGGGACGCCGGCGTGGTCGTTGTCGCCGTCGTCGTCGCCGGAGATCCCGAACCTTTCTCGGATTGAAGCCCCTCCACATTGGTTCCCCTGGACATTCACCTGGACGGCACCTGATAGAACCGCGAGGAGGTTCAGACTCAATGAGGCCGCGGCGAGAAGGGAACGCGAAAGCTTGCTCTGCGCCGCCATTGCCGGGTCCGAGGCCAGTGGAGTCTTGGTGGTCTTCCCGTTCCGACGTCTGACTGCGATCTTGACTTGTTCTCTCCTTGAGCAGAAGCTTGTTGATTGTAATGAGGAGATGATCGGGATCCTGGTCAAAATGGCCCCCCAGCTCGCCGAATTAGAGCAGCTCCGGGCGTTGAAGGCCGAGATAGAAGAGCGCCACACGGGGAGGGAAGCCTGGCTGAAGGATGCTGCCACCTAGCTCAGGGTCGTGTTGATGCCAAAATTTGGTACGGTTCGTTATCAGGTTCGGTTAAGGAAAGAGGCTATATCAGCCGATGGAAGCTAATCCAGAAGAGCCCGAATTTGGAAAGGAATCGTGAAGACCACGACATGGCAGCTAATTACCTTATCTACTAATTAGGTAGTTTTAATAAATTTTAGGAAACCTGATCTCATGTCCGATCAGGGCTTGTTAATTTTCCTTTTATAGATAGGAAACTCCTGTTCGTATCCGATCAGGACTGTATCAACTCGGGGTATAAATACGTATGCCGGGTACCATGTAAACTATCTCACAGATCAATACAACTTCGGCGCATCGCCACCCTTTTTGACGGGTTCTTGCTTCTCGAGCCGGGCTGCATCGGTTAGGTCTGAACTCCTGCGAGAGGGTAAGTCTCGTTACCCCGACTACCTTATCGGCTAGGACTTCCTCGGTTAGGTCCGATATTCTAGCTGATCTACGGTAGTCGGCTTACCACGGTGTATCTATTCTGTCTATGGCTGCATCAATTAAGTTTGATCTCTTAGTCCGAGTAGATATATCACATCACGCGTGCATAGATCGTATCGGCTTACTGGGAGCAATTTATCATCAGTTTGTGCTGCATCGGTTGGGTCCGACCTACTAAACTGCTAGTGATAAATCGTTCCTGCTAGGTCGATAGTTTTTATGCAAGCGTTTTATCGGGATGTATAGCCGATAAGTTATCTTTTACTATATAAAGCCGACTGCATTGTCTTGATTATTATTTCAACTATCTACACTATCATCGGCTTTCCAGCCGATGCACATGTTCTATTGGTAGTCGGCTGGCTTTTTATTTGCTTATATTATCATCGATTCTATCATCAATTTCTTAGCCGATGCGCAAGTGCTGTTGGTAGCCGAGCACGCGCGAGGACCTGGGCGCGAGCACACGCGAGGACCCGGGCGCGAGGACGGGCAAGGACCCGGGCGCGGGCACGGGCGAGGACCCGGGCGCGGGAACGGGCGAGGACCTGGGCACGGGCACGGGCGAGGGCCCGGGTACAGGCACGGGCAGTACTTTAGGTGCAGCGCTAACAATCACTATTGCAATCGGCTGAAGATTAGTCAATTCATTTATTCTGCCTATTTATTTTATCATCGGCTTATGGCCGATGTTCTAGTATACAAGTTCTATCGGCAATCGGCTGGTAGGATTCTTATCGGCCGATTGAATCACTGATCTAATTTTTTCTATCTCCTTGTCAATTGCTGGGTCAAATTGACTGGCATGCCCGCGTACCTCAAATTTAGGACCTGCACTGGAGTTAAGCAAATCTCCCAGGCCTTCGCGTGTCTATAGACGCCGAACCAGATCGTCGGCTCCCGGTGGTTTTCAGCGTCAACAGGACGAAACATGGGCCCAAGCCGGGAAAATTAGAGGTAAGTCTCCTAAATGTATCTTCCCGACTGAACCCTTGAAGTTTTTCTCCAGCTGCGCTATTCCCGACTGCCCAGTTGTGTCTTGGCCGCATGGTTGAGTTCTTGACTAATCTGTCGTGCAGCCCTCGAAGCAGAGTTGAAGACCCGAACAGAGAGGGAAGCCCAGCTGAAGGAGGCCGAAGAAGCCAAGGCCGAGCTTGAGAAGGTCAAGGTCGACCTGACGAAGGCCAACGCCGAGCTCGAACGGGAGAAGGCCGAGTTAAAAGAGGCCACCATCAAGCTCGGCGAAGAAAAAGCCAGATTGGAGAAGACCGTGGCCGAGTGGGAGGCTGTGGCGCCTCCCGACTAGGTGGAAGGCCACCATGTGCATAAGGCACCCGATCCCAGGATCAGTAGTCGGGTACGCACAACAATGATACAACACAGAGTACAATAATACATAAACAGAGTACTTACATATACGTACAAGGAGATCCATCCAGGACAGACCCGGGATGGGCAAAAATAATCAACAGGTAAACTAGCGAAACAGCAGAAACAGGGCGGAAGCTGGGCAAAAACTACTCCACAGGCACGGTTGGGAACTAGGCTCGAAACCTTCAGAAGTCTTCGTAGTCGGCCTGGTCTTGGAGGAACTCGGTAGCAGTCGGATCTTCGTCTTCTTCTCCAAAACCTACTATACATATATATGAACAAGGTGAGTACTTTCGTACTCAGCAAGCCGGAAATGATGCCATGTCGGTCAGACAGAAAGGCTAAAGGTTTAATTGCGAAAATTGCCTTTAGAAACTCTTTTCCTTGCAAACACTAGTGGGCTTAAATTTTTGTTGTCGGACAGAGGCTCACGCCTCTATCCATTCCGCAAGTTGCTTTTCAACAACTCGCCACTTAATGAAATAAACATACATGTTCTTATCATCTTTTGCTTCGTATTTGCTGGTCCTGTACTTCCCGAGTAGCTACAACCACTCGTTGACCCTGAGACTCGGCTACAACCAAATCTCAGCTGTGGCACTTGATGCCCGCTACACTGGCTACAACCAGCTAGCTAGTCGGCCGCCTGGCTACAACCCGGGGGCTCATCATCGCTGCCCTGGCTACAACCCGGGAGCATGATCATGGCACTAAATGCCCGCTAGGCTGGCTACAACCAGCTAGCTAAAACACTGCTGCCCTGGCTACAACCCGGGAGCGTGCTCATCACGTCTTCTGGCTACAACCGAAGACTGAATTGCCGCCCTGGCTACAACCCGGGGGCTTAAACTTTGCTGCCCTGGCTACAAACCCGGGAGCATGATCTTCATCCTGTTTACTTTTCATACACTTGTTTATGGTGCTTAACACCCCGGATCACACAGATCCGTTTCTGGCCACACAGGCCTTCCGTTTGCTCACTCGGCAAACTCTGGTCACTGTTCCCTTTCCATCAAACACTTTCACAAATCACTGGCAAACAAATCTACGCTATGGGAATCACCTTGCATCGCCCTTAACCGTGGGCACGGCTGTTCGAACAGTTCTGCTAAACTCTGCAGAGGGTGTGCGCTTTACCCATCCGACACGAAAATTACACCGAGTACTGGCCTGTACCCAGAAATTCGTGACAAGGCCATTTCCAGAGCCAGTCTAGAGTCATCCAATGCCAGCCGAAAGATCCACACAGGATTCAGTGGTCGGCACTGAACTTCCCTAAACCTACTATTTACTCGGCCAGGGGCATCCCATAATACCGTCTGGTCGCACTGTATGATGCTCGGATGGAATTCCCCAAAGGAAACGGTCCTTAATGATGATACATAGCCAAGCCACACAGGCACTGTCTCTGTATATCAAGATTTTCACAACTTTATTTGTTTCACAAACACGCCGATACACGGAGTACCGGGTTTTTCAATCAGTTTGGTAAAACCCAACGTTTTTCCCAACGACAAACAACGTTGCAGAGCTAAGCCATTCTACTCGGCATCGTATCCTCAGATAGGATGCTAGCGTGCCATTTGTGGGGCTCTTCAAGGGTGAAATGTAACAACATCCTACCAAATAAGTGCTACTACTAGGTAGGTCCATCGGTTGCGCTTGCAAAACCGAGGCCAACAGTTTAAAAAGGTGTAAACTAGGCATGCATAATATTTTCCAAACAACATAGTTTTGCATATATGGGAAACAATATGATCAAGGAGGCTTGCCTTGTTCCAAGGAGGGGTCTTCTTCGGCGAAGGCGGCTTCTGGATCGTCCACCGGTTCAGGCTCTGAACAAGCAGAAAGGAACCACTGATAAGCAGGAGAAGCAAAACACCAAGAAAAAGATCAAGAAGTAGTCGGCTGCAGGAAAAGTGGCAGTCGGCTGAACCAGGTTTGCAATCCGGGCGACAGAGCTCCAAAACTTGAGAGGAGAACAAGAACTCAGCAGAGCTGGAGCTGGCCGGTTTGCAAAACAAAGGAAGAAGGAGCATGGATGGCTCAATATATAGCCGGCGTGCAAGAGTGAGGCACGGTGGAGTTGGGCAACGGGTAGGGAGAAAAAGTCAAGGTGAACTGACAAAGGATTTGACAGGGAGTGACCTTGGAGTCCAACTGGTCAGAGGAGTTGGCAGGCACTGCAGCTGCGATGAGACATTAAGGTCAAGGCTAGGACAGGTTGGAGAAATCTCACTGACAGGGCTTCGGACTGACCACTGGTCCAAGCGATGCAGCAGGTTATTGTCCATCGGTCCAAGCGGTGCTGCGGACAGGTGAAGACTGGTTCTTTTCCACTCCGGTAGTCGGCGTCCAACGGCGGGTGCAACTCGGGGGACAAGGAAACAACAGGTCTCAACAAGGTAGTCGGCCACTTCACAGTGCTTACTCGGCAGCAAGGAGGTCCGAGTAAAACAAAGGAAAGGGCAGGATGCAAGGACTGAGTAGCAATCTACTCGGCTCAAGGGAGAAGGTAGTCGGCTGGCCAGGGAGGAAAACTGGGGCACAGCTGACAGGATAGGAGGGGAGCTCGGGAAAACGAAGACTAGCGGGAAAAGAAAAACGGGTCGTTACAAACCTCCCCCACTTAACAGAATCTCGTCCCGAGATTCCGTTACTCGGCGAAGAGCTCCGGGTACTCAGCTTGAAGGCGATCTTCTCGTTCCCATGTAGCTTCATCCTCCGAATGGTTACTCCATTGCACCTTGCAGAATCTGATTGTCTTTCGTCTGGTACGTCTGTCCCTTGTCTCCAAAATCCGAATAGGTCGTTCCTTGTAGGTGAGGTTGCGTTGTACGTCGATCTCTTTCAACGGAACTTGCTCTTCTGGAATGCGAAGACATTTCTTCAACTGGGACACATGGAACACGTCGTGGACGTCAGAGAGTTCTTCGGGTAACCTCAGTTGATACGCCACTACTCCGCGTCTGTCGACAATAGGGTAAGGTCCGATATAGCGAGGCGCTAGCTTTCCACTCATTCCGAATCTCTTTGTTCCTCGTAGGGGTGATACTCGGAGATACACATGGTCTCCTATCTGAAACTCGAGCTCTCGTCTCCAATTGTCTGCATAGTTCTTCTGTCGGGTTTGGGCTGTCTTCAAGCGCTCTCGGATAACCTTAACTCGCTCTTCTGCCTCTTTCAAAATGTCTGGTCCAAAAACCATCTTTTCTCCTACGTCTGTCCAACAGAGTGGAGTTCTACACTTGCGTCCATATAGAGCTTCATTGGGGGCCATCTGGATACCGGCTTGATAGCTGTTATTGTAGGAGAACTCGGCATAAGGCAGACAGAGATCCCAGGTTCCTTCAAAATCCAGGGCACATGCTCTTAGCATATCTTCCACGATCTGGTTGACTCTCTCGGTTTGTCCATCCGTCTGGGGGTGATATGCGGTACTGAAGTTCAGGTTAGTGCCCATTGCCTCATGCAACTTTTGCCAAAAGTGGGAGGTGAACTGAGCTCCTCGGTCAGACACTATCTTCTTTGGGACTCCATGTTGGCAGATAACCTTGGTCAGATACAGCTCGGCTAGCTTCTTGGCCGGGTAGGTTGTCTTGACGGGGATAAAGTGGGCGACCTTGGTCAGTCGATCCACTATTACCCAGATGGAATCATGTCCTGCCGGGTCTTAGGTAATCCAACGATGAAATCCATTCCTATTTCTTCCCATTTCCACTCGGGTATCCTTAAGGGCTGAAGCAATCCTGCTGGCTTCTGATGCTCTGCTTTAACCCTTTGGCAAATGTCACAAACTGCGACATACTCGGCAATATCTCGCTTCATTCCAGGCCACCAGTAATGATCCTTAATATCCTTGTACATCTTGGTACTTCCTGGGTGGATGGAATAAGCGGACTCATGGGCTTCTCTCAAGATCAAGTCTCGGATTTCCTTTCTGTTGGGCACGCAAATGCGTTTCCCAAACCAAACAGTTCCTTTGCTGTCGATGGAGAACTCGGGGGCTTTTCCCTGGGTCATGCTTTCCTTTAGAGATACAAACTTTTCATCTACTTTTTGAGCTTCTCTGATCCGGTCCTCCAAGGTAGGCTGAATCAGCAAAGTCGCCAGCGTTCCTGGCTTGACCATATTTATCCTTAGCTTTTCCAGCTCTCGACTTAGCTCGGGTTGAAGGGGCGGGGTCAAGATGGCATTACAATGGACTTTCCGACTGAGGGCATCGGCAACAACATTTGCCTTGCCAGGGTGGTAATGTATTCCAAGGTCGTAATCCTTAATCAACTCAAGCCATCTTCTTTGTCTGAGATTAAGCTCCGTCTGAGTGAAGATATACTTCAGGCTTTTATGGTCAGTGTATACTTCACACCGATTTCCGACTAGGTAATGTCGCCATATCTTCAAGGCATGCACTACTGCTGACAACTCTAGGTCATGGGTCGGGTAATTCAGCTCATGGGTCTTAACTGTCTTGAGGCATACGCAACCACTCTTCCTTCCTGCATAAGCACACAGCCTATGCCTAGTCGGGATGCATCACAGTATACCTCAAAGTCTTTCCTGATATCCGGAAGGATCAACACAGGTGGGGTAGTCAGCCTTTTCCTTAACTCCATGAAACTTTTCTCGCAGGTGTCACTCCATTCAAACTTCTTTTCCTTCTTTAGCAATTCTGTCATGGGTTTGGCAATCCTTGAAAATCCTTCAATGAATCTCCGATAATAACCAGCCAAACCTAGGAAACTTCTCACTTCCGTGACCGTAGTCGAGGATTTCCAAGAAAGCACGTCTCTCACTTTCCCCGGGTCCACTTCTACTCCCTGGGCAGTGACCACATGCCCGAGAAAAGCAACTCGGTCTAGCCAAAACTCACACTTCGAGTACTTGGCAAACAACTGGTGCTCTCTTAACTTTCCTAGAACCATTCTCAAATGTCCAACATGTTCCTGCTCGTCCTTGGAGAAGATTAGGATATCATCCATAAATACCACGACAAACTTGTCGAGATATTCCATGAATACCTTATTCATAAGGCTCATGAAGAAAGCTGGGGCATTAGTGAGTCCGAAGGACATCACCGTATACTCATATAATCCATATCGGGTCAGGAAAGCTGTTTTGGGTATATCTTCAGATCTGATCTTCAATTGGTGGTATCCTGATCTCAAGTCAACCTTAGAGAAAACTTTAGCTCCTTGCAGCTGGTCGAACAGGTCGTCAATCCTTGGTAGAGGATACTTATTCTTGATGGTTACTCCATTCAGTGCGCGATAATCAACGCACATCCTCTTGTCTTATCCTTCTTTTCCACTAGGAGCACTGGAGCTCCCCAAGGTGATGTGCTAGGTCGCACAAACCTAGGCTCTCAAGTTCTTCTATCTGCTCTTTCACTTCGGCTAACTCATTAGCCGCCATTCTATAAGGTCTCTTGGATATGGGTGCTGTGCCGGGTAGCAACTCTATAGAGAATTCAATCTCTCTATCAGGGGGCATTCCGGGTAGACTGTCTGGGAAGACATCAGGGTACTCATTGATCACCACTCCTTCCAAAGGGACTACTTGCACTGAGCTCAGGAGGGGTCGGTTCTTGGGGTTTCCAAGGGAGGCAAACTTTACTTCTTGTCCAAAAGGGCACTGCAGGGTTATGGTGCTGGTTGCACAGTCTATTCGGCCTTTGTGCTTAGCTAACCAGTCCATGCCTAGAATCAAATCAAGCCTTGCGATTCCAGGACAATGGGGTTGGCTGAGAAACTAACTCCTTTAATTACCAAGGTGACTCCAGGGCAAGATTGGTCTGACCTAAACTCCTTACCAGGGGAGCGTATGACCATAGGTATCCTAAGACCTTGAACATCCCAACCATACTTATCCACAAAAGATTGAGAAATAAAGGAATGCGATGCTCCAGAATCAAACAGAACAATTGCAGGTACGGAGTTGACAAGAAACGTACCCATTACCACATCTGAAGCTTCTCGGGCTGTCTCTGACTGGATATGATTGACTCGGCCACGTCCAAAGGTCGGAGGGGCACGGGAGGCAGATCCATTAGCATGTGTAGTCGGCTGTCCTCGACTGAACACAGGGGCTCTTGAAGCGCTGGCGTTGGGGCGTCCGGAGGCTGCAGAGTCTTGTTTCTGGGGACAGTGTCGGGCGAAGTGACCCAACTCGTTGCAGTTGTAGCATCGGCTTCCTGGGGCACTCGGGATACTCCTCTGCTGAAGGCCGGCTGGGGTAGGGGCGACTTGCACCGGTACTTGCACTGAGGGGTCGGGACTGAACAGAAGAAGCCGGGCGAGAAACAGATGGGCGAAACACCCGCTCTTGAAACTGGGATGGGGCAAACTGACGGGAAGGACTGGGGAGATAGGGCCTGGTACTCGGACCACTACGAGACTGCATCTGGGAGGCCTTGCGCTTGCGAAAAACTTCGATCTCCTTCCTCGCGTCTTCAACTACTAGGACTCTGTTGATCATGTGCTGGAAAGTAGGGAAGTCATGGGCAATAAGCTGGATCTTCATTGCCACATTCATCCCTTTCAGAAACCTTCTGATTTTCTTCTTGTCCGTGTTCACGTCCTCTGGTGCATAGCGAGCTAGATGGTTGAACCTGCTCAGGTACTCGCTGATGCTGGAATGTCCCTGCTTGAGGTTGTTGAATTCTTCTCTTTTAATGTCTATTACTCCTTCTGGGACATGTGCGGCTCTGAAGGCTTCAACAAACTCGGGCCAGGCGATGTTGGCGGCATCTTGATGGGCAGCACAGTAGTTCTCCCACCAATCGGCTGCTGGTCCATGTAGTTGGTGTGCAGCAAACTGGGTCTTTTCCGTGGGTGTGCACTGCACTAGGCTCAGCTTTCTATCCATATCCTTCAGCCAGTCGTCAGCCTCTACTGGCTCAGCAGTCTGAGAGAACTCGGCTGGACGGGACCTCATGAAGTCGGCGAGCTTGGAGCGTCCATGAGCTTGTGCTGGTGGAGCTTGATGGAGAAGAGGCTGCATTGCGGCCAGATTCTGAGCAATGCCTTGCAAGATCTGGGTCTGGATGGCCATAAGCTGCTGGGGGTCTGCTGGAAGGTGAGGAGGTTGAGGCAATCCTCCAGGGTTTGCTGTTGCAGCGTCGAAGGTACCAAGGCCGGCTGCACGGACATTTCCGGACATCCGATCATGAGTCTGCTCCACTTCTTGTTCCTCTGCGGCAGTAAGCAGGTTGTTTCGGACTGGACCTTGGTCTTCAAAACCCAGGCGAGCTGGAGCACGAACATCCCGGCGCTGACGTTCGGCCATCAGGTCCTAGAAAAGGGCAACCAAAGGAAGAGGGGCTCAGCAAGGTTATCGGCAACCAAACCGATGGAACAGATGAAGGAGCAACAAGATTAGCAAGATGGATTCAAGCAGCAGAACAAGGAATATACTCGGGAATCCAACCTCAACGAAAAGATGACAGATGGGGCACTGGAACCTAAGGGCTAAAACCAAAGATCCACGCAGGAGCCAAGGTAGGGAGATAGCCAAGAGTTTAGAAACTTTTCCAAAATTCTACAAAGCAGAGAGAGAAAGATACTCAGACAAGTTCTAGATTTTTTTTTTTTTTTTTTTGCAAATAGTATAGTTTTCAAAATAAGATCCTCAAAGGCATCTACATGCGTAGGGTTTCGCTCCTAGGGCCAACCTTTTGCTCTGATACCACCGCTGTGGCGCCTCCCGACTAGGTGGAAGGCCACCATGTGCATAAGGCACCCGATCCCAGGATCAGTAGTCGGGTACGCACAACAATGATACAACACAGAGTACAATAATACATAAACAGAGTACTTACATATACGTACAAGGAGATCCATCCAGGACAGACCCGGGATGGGCAAAAATAATCAACAGGTAAACTAGCGAAACAGCAGAAACAGGGCGGAAGCTGGGCAAAAACTACTCCACAGGCACGGTTGGGAACTAGGCTCGAAACCTTCAGAAGTCTTCGTAGTCGGCCTGGTCTTGGAGGAACTCGGTAGCAGTCGGATCTTCGTCTTCTTCTCCAAAACCTACTATACATATATATGAACAAGGTGAGTACTTTCGTACTCAGCAAGCCGGAAATGATGCCATGTCGGTCAGACAGAAAGGCTAAAGGTTTAATTGCGAAAATTGCCTTTAGAAACTCTTTTCCTTGCAAACACTAGTGGGCTTAAATTTTTGTTGTCGGACAGAGGCTCACGCCTCTATCCATTCCGCAAGTTGCTTTTCAACAACTCGCCACTTAATGAAATAAACATACATGTTCTTATCATCTTTTGCTTCGTATTTGCTGGTCCTGTACTTCCCGAGTAGCTACAACCACTCGTTGACCCTGAGACTCGGCTACAACCAAATCTCAGCTGTGGCACTTGATGCCCGCTACACTGGCTACAACCAGCTAGCTAGTCGGCCGCCCTGGCTACAACCCGGGGGCTCATCATCGCTGCCCTGGCTACAACCCGGGAGCATGATCATGGCACTAAATGCCCGCTAGGCTGGCTACAACCAGCTAGCTAAAACACTGCTGCCCTGGCTACAACCCGGGAGCGTGCTCATCACCGTCTTCTGGCTACAACCCGAAGACTGAATTGCCGCGCTGGCTACAACCCGGGGGCTTAAACTTTGCTGCCCTGGCTACAACCCGGGAGCATGATCTTCATCCTGTTTACTTTTCATACACTTGTTTATGGTGCTTAACACCCCGGATCACACAGATCCGTTTCTGCCACACAGGCCTTCCGTTTGCTCACTCGGCAAACTCTGGTCACTGTTCCCTTTCCATCAAACACTTTCACAAATCACTGGCAAACAAATCTACGCTATGGGAATCACCTTGCATCGCCCTTAACCGTGGGCACGGCTGTTCGAACAGTTCTGCTAAACTCTGCAGAGGGTGTGCGCTTACCCATCCGACACGAAAATTACACCGAGTACTGGCCTGTACCAGAAATTCGTGACAAGGCCATTTCCAGAGCCAGTCTAGAGTCATCCAATGCCAGCCGAAAGATCCACACAGGATTCAGTGGTCGGCACTGAACTTCCCTAAACCTACTATTACTCGGCCAGGGGCATCCCATAATACCCGTCTGGTCGCACTGTATGATGCTCGGATGGAATTCCCAAAGGAAACGGTCCTTAATGATGATAACATAGCCAAGCCACACAGGCACTGTCTCTGTATATCAAGATTTTCACAACTTTATTTGTTTCACAAAACACGCCGATACACGGAGTACCGGGTTTTTCAATCAGTTTGGTAAAACCAACGTTTTCCCAACGACAAACAACGTTGCAGAGCTAAGCCATTCTACTCGGCATCGTATCCTCAGATAGGATGCTAGCGTGCCATTTGTGGGGCTCTTCAAGGGTGAAATGTAACAACATCCTACCAAATAAGTGCTACTACTAGGTAGGTCCATCGGTTGCGCTTGCAAAACCGAGGCCAACAGTTTAAAAAGGTGTAAACTAGGCATGCATAATATTTTCCAAACAACATAGTTTTGCATATATGGGAAACAATATGATCAAGGAGGCTTGCCTTGTTCCAAGGAGGGGTCTTCTTCGCGAAGGCGGCTTCTGGATCGTCCACCGGTTCAGGCTCTGAACAAGCAGAAAGGAACCACTGATAAGCAGGAGAAGCAAAACACCAAGAAAAAGATCAAGAAGTAGTCGGCTGCAGGAAAAGTGGCAGTCGGCTGAACCAGGTTTGCAATCCGGGCGACAGAGCTCCCAAACTTGAGAGGAGAACAAGAACTCAGCAGAGCTGGAGCTGGCCGGTTTGCAAAACAAAGGAAGAAGGAGCATGGATGGCTCAATATATAGCCGGCGTGCAAGAGTGAGGCACGGTGGAGTTGGGCAACGGGTAGGGAGAAAAAGTCAAGGTGAACTGACAAAGGATTTGACAGGGAGTGACCTTGGAGTCCAACTGGTCAGAGGAGTTGGCAGGCACTGCAGCTGCGATGAGACATTAAGGTCAAGGCTAGGACAGGTTGGAGAAATCTCACTGACAGGGCTTCGGACTGACCACTGGTCCAAGCGATGCAGCAGGTTATTGTCCATCGGTCCAAGCGGTGCTGCGGACAGGTGAAGACTGGTTCTTTTCCACTCCGGTAGTCGGCGTCCAACGGCGGGTGCAACTCGGGGGACAAGGAAACAACAGGTCTCAACAAGGTAGTCGGCCACTTCACAGTGCTTACTCGGCAGCAAGGAGGTCCGAGTAAAACAAAGGAAAGGGCAGGATGCAAGGACTGAGTAGCAATCTACTCGGCTCAAGGGAGAAGGTAGTCGGCTGGCCAGGGAGGAAAACTGGGGCACAGCTGACAGGATAGGAGGGGAGCTCGGGAAAACGAAGACTAGCGGGAAAAGAAAAACGGGTCGTTACAGAGGCCGACTACTTGAGTAGTCCCGTCTCGACGATGATCTTAACCAATCTCTTAGTCATTCCATCTGCAGCCGAGCCTAACAAGTTTACTTGCCAGTGGACCTGGACAGACATGAGAGCCAATGTCCAGGCCCAATATCAGTTTTATACAGAGGAGATAAAGGCTATCAGGGAGTCACGGGAGGCCCTTGTTGGGTCCGTGAAAGGGCTCCTTGATTTGATGGATCCTCGCTCTGTGGGAATCAGCTGCAGCCGAATCCCCCAAGTGGAGGCGTGTCTTGAGGATGCACCGAGTGCCCTGAAGAGGTACTCGGATGAGCATGTCATTGCCGGCGTGGCCTAGACCCTGGCGATGACCAAATCAATCTACCCGAGGGCAGACATTGAAGCCATCAGGGAGGGGTTTGCCGAGGAGACGACGCCCGAGGAGGCGCTGGAGCTGATAGCCCGGGCAAGGCCGACTGCTAAGATAATCACCCGAGACCTGGGTCTGTAAGAGTAATATATCATGTAGTCGGTATGTATAAACTTTTGTGGAAAACATGTGTAAATATATGTGCAGTGCCGCCAAGCCTTGAATTACTACTCAGTTGTCATTAGCTTTACTCGAATGTGTAGTCTGCGCCAAGTTAGTCTGTCAGAACTTAATAAAATCGTTCACTGTAAGAAAGTGTACTTGGGCAAACGTGACAGTCATAGTAAGGCTTCATAACTGGAGTAAGACAGGCTCATATATTATTGACAAAACACATATAATACATGCAGCCCCCGACTCACTACTCAGTTGATACAAGCTGTGTAGTGAGTCAGAGAAAACTGTACACATGAGAAAGTATAAAGCTCAGGTATAGAAAGGACGTAGCTGTTCTATATTCCATGAGTTGCTGATGAGGACACCGTCTTCGGTCTTCAGTCGGTAGGCGCATGGCCGCGTGACCTCGGCTATAATGAACGGCCCTTCCCAAAGTGGGGATAATTTGTGCCTGTCTTTGGTGGTTTGTATTTTTCTCAAGACGAGATCCCCGACCAAAAAGGCGCGGCCACGGACATTGCAATTGTGGTAGCGACGTAGGCCTTGAAGGTACCTTGCCGACTGGATTGTTGCGATGTCCCTTGCTTCTTCCAACTGATCTAGCTCGACCAGTCGGGTATTGTTTGAGGCGTCTTCTGAGTAAGCCCGGACTCGTGGAGAGCCAAACTGTAACTCTGTCGGTAACATAGCCTCAGCACCGTAGACCAGAAAGAAGGGGGATTGCCCTGTTGCTTGACTAACCGTGGTTCTGAGAGACCAGAGAACAGATGGGAGTTCTTGTACCCACCGGCCCGCATATGGTTGTAGTCAGTCGAATATCCTGGCCTTGATGCCTTGTAAGACCATACCGTTGGCTCGCTCGACCTGCCTGTTGCTCCATGGGTGTGCCATAGATACATAGCAGATCTTGATGCCGAAATCTTCGCAGAAGTCTTGGAATACGCCGCCCATGAACTGAGTACCGTTGTCGGTGATGATGCGGTTAGGGACCCCGAATCGGTATAGTATACTCATGATGAAGTCCTTTTTTTGTGCCGCTGTTATAGTTGCAACGGGTTTGGCCTCAATCCACTTGGTGAACTTGTCAACGGCGACGGATAGATGTGTGAACCCTCCTGGCGCTTTCTTGAAAGGCCCGACCATGTTGAGCCCCCATACTGCGAATGGCCAAGAAATAGGGATAGTTTGGAGTTCTTGGGCTGGGAGATTTGTTTGTCTTGCATAGAACTGGCAACCCTCGCACTTGCGAACAATTTCTTTTGCGTCTGTTACTGCCGTGGGCCAGAAGAATCCCTGCCGATAGGCCTTTCCGACTAACGTCCTGGATGAGGCATGGTTGCCACATATGCCCGAGTGGATCAACTGCAGGATCTGCTTGCCCTCCTAGGTGGTGACGCAACGCATGAGGACACCGGATGCACTCCTTCGGTTCAGGTCTTCTCCGACTAGTAGGAAGCTTTTCCTTCGATGCTTGATTTGTTCGGCTTGACTGCGATCGTTTGGGAGTTCGTCGTCCAGGAGAAATTTGACAACAGGGGCTGCCAGTCTTGACATATGTGCAGCACCTCATCTGTAGCCGGGGTAGGTTCGCCACCCGACTGCTCCGGCACCAGTTTCTTCTTGACTGATGGCTCCATGAGTTGCTCGACAAAGATTCCAGTCGGAACCTGATGAGGACATCAACACCATCGATACATCCTCACCTACATCTACACCTACACAAGGTCCTATGACTCGCGCCCGTGCACGTCAATTAAATCATCAAGTAAGTTCACTCTTAAGTTCATGTTCGGTTTTTTTAGACCATGGAAACCCGTGTACTCTTGTGTTGCTTAGAAACCAAGGAGAACAAGGAGAATACCATCCAAGAGAGGGAGTCGCGCCGATTGGATTCGGACTGCAGGACAGCACCAACTTTTAACGGCCGCCACGACTTCATACGGACTCCGTTTTGGACGTTCAAGTACTTCATGGAAAGCTTATAAAGTCTACTTTCCAATATCAGAATCGTCCAGAAACGTCGCAATACTACCGAGACCTTTTCTGTCTACGGTGCTGCGCCACCTTATTTTGGCCCGTGGGCTGTGTATCAAGTTGAGCCCATTAGGGGCGTATCCTAGGGTTGGAGAACGACCCCAACACCCTCAAGGTCGTCCTTCCATCTATTTATATGTCTCTAGAGCCGCCATGAACAGTTGGGTTTTGATAGATTGAAGTTTTAGCCACTGCTACTTCGCTTGAAGCGCGCGTGTCGACTAGATCGCTTGTTTTCTTGTTATTGGAACCCCACCTCTTGTATTTTCAGATTGAAACTTCATATTTGATTTAGCAATTCAGTGCTTGTTCAACTCGCCCTTGCTTGTTCTACGATTGCTTGCAGGACGAGAGCCCTCGTGGCCGGTTGATCGCGCTCCACAAGATCGCGTTCACCTTCTGGAATCGGTGTATCGGTCGCTAAGGCGCAACATCGTGGATAGTTGTAGTCGGGCCATGAACGTCGGTTTCACCCACCAATCGTGATTACCTTCTCCATCGAAAGATCGGGACCGAACCTCGAATCAGAACCGCTTCTCGCTTGGATCCCATATTTGCCAGCTCGTCTGCCGCGTCATTGTATTGGCGCAGGACATGTGTTATTTCCAGCCCGTCGAACTTGTTTTCCAGCTTGCGGACCTCCTGACAGTATGTCGCCATAGTATCATCGAGACAAGTCTAGTCTTTCATGACTTGGTTCACCACGAGTTGAGAATCCCCGCGCACAACCAGTCGACGTATGCCGAGTGATATAGCAATCCGGAGCCTGTGGATAAGTGCCTCATACTCGGCGACGTTGTGGGAAGCCGGGAAGTGGATTTGTAGGACGTACTTGAGTTTTTTGCCAATGGGGGATGTTAATATGACTCCAGCCTCGGCGCCGCCGATCCGTAGAGAACCGTCGAAGTACATTGTCCAGTACTCTAGCTTCGCTGTTAATGTAAGCAGTTGAACTTCTGTCTACTCGGCTACGTAGTCGGCTAGAGTTTGTAATTTAATTGCTGTCCGTGGCTGAAAGGTGATATCGAACGCCATCAGCTTGAGTGCCCATTTAGCGATTCGGCTGGTGGCCTCGCGATTATGAAGGATATCCCCGAGTGGAAACGATGTAACCACCGTAACTTGATGTGCTTGAAAATAATGCACCAGCTTCCGGACTATGATGAGTAGGCCATATAACAGCTTCTGGACCTGCGGATATCTTGTCTTCAAGTCGGCAAGCACCTCGTTGACAAAGTAAACTGGCCGTTGTATTTTCTGGATGTGACCCTGTTCAGATCGCTCGACCACCAGCACCATGCTGACTACCTGAGTGGTTGCCGCTAGATATAGCATTAGCGGTTCTTGGGGCATAGGTGACGCCAACACGGGAGGTGATGTGAGAAATTGTTTGAAGTCTTCGAAGGCTTGTTGGGCGTCCGGAGTCCATTGGAAATTGTCCACCTTTTTGAGTAGCTTGAAGAAGGGCATACCTCGTTCGCCCAATCGGGAAATAAATCGGTTGAGTGCCGCCATGCAGCCTGTCAGTTTCTGGACATCCTTCTGGTTAACCGGGGGAGCCATGTTCATTATGGCGTTGACTTTCTCCGGGTTTGCTCGATGCCACGATGCGAGACGATGAAGCCGAGTAACTTGCCGGATGGCACTCCGAAGGCGCACTTTTCTGGGTTCAACTTCATCTTGAATCTTCGAAGATTTTGGAAGGTTTCTTCCAGGTAAGCGATGAGGTCTTCTTTAGACTTGGTCTTGATCACCACGTCATCGACGTAGGCTTCCACGTTGCGCCCGATCTGAGCGTGCAGACACTGCTGAATTGCCTGTTGATAGGTTGCTCCAGCATTTTTTAAACCGAACGGGATTGTGATGTAGCAGTACGCTCCAAACGGCATGATGAAAGATGTCTTTAAGCAGTCTTCCTCTCTCTGGCTGATTTGATGGTATCCCGAGTAGCAGTCGAGAAAGCTGAGTAGGTCGCACCCGGCCGTGGAATCTACCACCTGATCAATCCTGGGAAGACCAAATGGGTCCTTGGGGCATGCCTTGTTGAGATCGGTGTAGTCGACGCACATGCGTCATTTATCGTTTTTCTTCCGGACCAGAACTGGGTTTGCCAGCCATTCTGGGTGATAGACCTCCTTGATGAACCCGGCTGCGAGGAGCTTGGTGATCTCCTCCCGAATAGCGTCCTTGCGGTCTTGAGTGAAGCACCGCAGCCATTGCTTGACTGGCTTGGCATCTGTCTTCACATTGAAGGCGTGCTTGATCACCTCCCTTGGTACGCCCGACATGTCGGACGGTTTCCAGGCAAATATATCCTTGTTGGCTTGGAGGAAGGTGACGAGCACGTCTTCCTATTTGGGGTCGAGTCCGGTCTCGACTAGAGCAGTTTTGGAGGGCTTGGAATGGTCTAGGGGGATCTTCTTCGTGTCAGAGTCCGCTGAAATTCCTGACTTCGCCACCTTTTTTGCCGGAAATGGATCTTCTTCAACTTCAGTTGTGACGGCATGCCGAATGCTGTTGCGCCCGACTGCCGCCTTTTGTGATTGAGCCAATTTGCAGCTCTCCTTGTCGCAGGTGAAGGCTTGTTTGACGTCGCTACGGAGGGAGAGGACTCCTGCTGGCCCAGGCATCTTGAGCACCATATATGTATAGTGCAGTATCGCCATAAATTTGGCGAGTGCCGGTCATCCGAGTATTGCGTGGTACGCGGTCTCGAAGTCGGCGACCTCGAAGCAGACATTTTCCGTGCGGAAGTTATCCCACGTGCTGAAGGTTACTGGCAATGTGATTAGCCCGAGTGGAGTTGATGACAGGCTGGGAATTATCCTGTGGAAGGGCGCAGTGCTCGGCCGTAATTCTGAACGAGGAATCCTGATCTCGTCCAAAGTCTTGGCGAATAAGATGTTGAGCGCGCTGCCTCCGTCGATGAGGGTTTTCTTCAGCCTGATATTTCTGACGACCGGGTCCAGAACGAGTCGATAGCGTCCCGGGTGTGAAACCCGATCTGGGTGATCTGCGCGGTTGAAGGTAATGGCCATCTCTGACCAGCGCAGGTACTGGGGGGTGTCCGTTGTAGAGACCGTGTTGATGTCACGCGCTGATAGTTTCTGTTTGCGCTTGGACTCGCAGGCAGACGGCCCTCTGAAGATATAGTTGAGCTTGGCTTGAGGATCTTGAAAATCGTCAGCCGAACCCTGATCTGGCTTGTCTTTGTCCTTGTCGGCGCCAGATGATGAAGCCTGCTCGGAGGCAAACTTCTTGAGCATGTAGCAGTCTTTGGCCGCATGCTTGCCCTTGGGGTGGAAGGGGCATGGCCCGCTCATGACTTTTTGGTAGTCGTTATTCCGCTGGGGCCGTGACCAAGTGCGCTCCATGTTGGCCACCTCATTGTCCGACTTCCACTTGTGGCTGCCAGACTTGTTTTGAGACAGCTCGTTATCGGCTTTCGCCTTCTGGTCTTTCTGTCGGGACTCCTTCTTCTCGTCAAGGGCCTCTACGACCGCTTCTGCCGAGTCGGTGTATTTGTTAGCCATGTCGAAAAGAGCCCGGACAGAGGGTGGTGGCTTCCGAGTGAATTTCACGATGAACGGGGCGTCCTTTACTCCCTTGCGGAAGGTGGCGATGACGGCCTCGTCTCAGATCTTTGGGATCTTGTTGCGCTTCTCGGAGAATCTCTTGATAAAATCTCGTAGAGACTCGTTCTTCTTCTGGTGTAGTTGATACAGATCATGTTCAGAAGATGGCCTCTCGTAGGTTCCCTGAAAATTAGCGATGAACCGCTCCCTGAGTTCTCCCCAGGAACCGATCGACCGCCGCGGGAGCCCTGTCAGCCGTGTCCTCGCCGAGTTGGCCTGGGTGACTGGGAGGTAGTTAGCCATGGCTTTGCTGTCGCCCCCAGCAGCTCGAACTGCCAGGGTATATACGGTGAGCCAGGACTCGGGATTTGTTTTACCGTCATACTTTTCGATCCCTGTGGGCTTAAAACCAGTCGGCCTGTCGATGTTTTACACCGGCAATATGAATATGGGGCTACTCGGCGGATGGAAACTCGGTGGATTGCAAAGGAACACGCAGAGATTTTATATTGGTTCAGGCCCTCGATGTGAGGTAATACCCTACGTCCAGTTGTGATGTTATTCCTTTGAGGATTTGTGGTGGTGATTCTGGTGAACCAACTCAACCTGCCCTCAGGGGACGCCCTGCCTCCCCTTATATACTGGGGGACAGGGTTACAAGGTAGGAGTCCCAACCGGATTACGGCCAAGGGATCTCCTCTTAGAGATATAACGCACCCAACTAGGACTGTGTTTTCCTTATCGTACAAGGCAAAGTCTGCCGAGTGTGGCTATATCCCTAATTACAAGGCTAGGCCCATCCTCTATCCGAGTGGCACATATGCTTGTCATGTGGTACCCGGGGCCCATGGCACCCATAGTAGCCCCTGAGACATTCATAGTTGAGTCACAGCTGATGCCGAGTGCTCATCCTCCATGGTGAAGTCTTCCCGAGTGCATTGCTCCCGAGTACTCTTTGTCCGAGTGCTTCTTCTCCCGAGTCCTGCTTCATGTCAGCTGGCAGCGAGGCTATGAAGGGCTTCATGTAGATATATGAATAGTGTGCGCCGAATAGGTGCACCTATTAGGTGTAGCCCCTGACTTTGTGCTTAATTGTGAAGACAATTAAACATAAAGTCAAAGAACTTTAACCTAGAAGTCTTTCCCGAGTAGATTACTACTGGTATATGAGACTCTTCGGAATCATGTCAACCGTAATATGATTTATAGTCTTACCGAGCAGGGATCTACTCGTATGTAGGACTCTTCGACTTCATGTCAGTCGGAATGGGTATTTATAGTCTTGCCGAGTAGGATACTACTCGTATATGGGACTCTTCAGTGTCATGTCAACTGGAAAGAGGGGTTTATAGTCTTTCCCGAGTGGCGTCCCACCCAGAAGTTAGACTCCTCCGTGTCATGTCAGCGGGAATGAGAAATTTATAGTCTCTCCCGAGTAGTGCACTACTCGAAAGTTAGACTCCTCCGCATCATGTCAGCAGGAATAATGTTGCTCATGGCAACTGATGGCCACGCATGTAGGCCGAGTACCACTTTAAGAAAATAAATCCACGGCGTGGTCAGGTGTACCCGAGAAAGATACCTGCATCCCCAATTTTAATGAAGACCAACTTGTGATCCTTGTAAGGATATATCCTCAAGACCTGGTGGATAAAACAGATACCCAAACATATATGTTTAGCAATAAGGCTCTCATGAAGCATATCTGTTTACCTCATCGGCTCCTGTTGGTAGCACCAGCGCTATAATTTCAACTCAGCCTGCGGGCGGCCCACATGGAGCATGCTACTGTAGGAACTCAAATCTTGGTGGCTGCTACCAAATAGGCCGGCCTGAGCCGACCTACCCAGCATAGCTCTATAGAAGTATCATCCATCATATGTCAGGATGAGTTTTTTGGTGTCGGTAACCGCAATCAGCCAGAGAAATCCTTATTTGCAAGCCTTTCCGACTTACGTTCTGAATGCAGCCTGGTTACCACAGGTGCCTGAGTAGGTATGTTGCAAGATCTGCTTGCCCTCCTCAGGTGTGACGCAGTGCATGAGAACTCCGGATGCGCTTTGACAATGTAAGTCTTCTCTGACTTCAGGAGAGCCGAGCAGGGTACCCGAACCTTGCATTAGCATAGGATTCGGCTAGCGACCCTCATGGGGCATACCCTACCCAACGGAGTTATTGCCAAGCTAGGTACCCGAACCTTTGCTTGTAGTATGGAGGCTTGACATGGTCGGGTCATTCAAGAAAGCACCAGGAGGGTTCACACACTTGTTCGTCGCAGTGGATAAATTCACCAAGTGGATTGAGGCCAAACCCGTTTCAACCATAACAGCGGCACAAGCAAAGGACTTCATCATGAGTATATTATACCGATTCAGGGTCCCCAACCGCATCATCACCGACAATGGTACTCAGTTCACGGGCGACATGTTTCAAGATTTCTGTGACGACTTCGGCATCAAGATCTGCTATGCGTATGTGGCACACCCGCGGAGCAATGGGCAGGTTGAACGAGCCAATGGTATGGTCTTACAAGGTATCAAGGCCAGGATATTTGATTGACTACAACCATACACGGGCCAGTGGGTACAAGAACTCCCATCTGTACTCTGGTCCCTACGAACCACGGTTAGTTGGGCAACTAGGCAATCCTCTTTCTTTCTGGTCTATGGTGCTGAGGCTGTGCTACCAACCGAGTTAGAGTTCGACTCTCCACGAGTTCAGGCTTACTCAGAAGACATCTCCAACAATACCCGATTGGTCGAACTAGATAAGTTGGAAGAAGCGAGGGATATCGCAACAATCTAGTCGGAAAGGTATCTTCAAGGCCTGCGTCATTATCACAATCACAATGTCCATGGCCGCGCCTTTTTGGTCGGAGATCTCGTCTTGAGAAAAATACAAACCACCAAAGACAGGCATAAACTATCCCCAATCTAGGAAGGGCCGCTCATTATCGCTGAGGTTACTCGGCCAGGCGCCTACCGACTGAAGACCGAAGACGGTGCCCTCATCAGCAACTCATGGAATATAGAACAGCTACGTCCTTTCTATACCTGAGTTTTATACTTTCCCATGTGTACAGTTTTTCTCTGACTCACTACGTCGCTTGTTTCAACCGAGTAGCGAGTCGGGGGCTGCATGTATTATATGTGCTGTGTCAATAATATACGAGTTTGTTTTACTTACGTTATGAAGTTTTACTACGACTTTGTTACGTTTTCCCGAGTACAACTCTCTGCGGTGAACGATTTTATTAAGTTCCTATAGACTAACTCGGCGTAGACTATATAGTTGGGTAAAACTAATGACAACTGAGCAACAATTCAGAGCTTGGTGGCTTTGCACATATATTTACACATGTCTTTACAAAAATCCACAATACACCGACTGCATGACATATTGTTCTTACATACCCAGGTCTCGGGTGATCATCTCTGCAGTTGGCCTCGTCTTGGCTATCAACTCCAGTGCCTCCTCAGGTGTCGTCTCCTCGGCGAACCCCTCCCCGATGGCTTCAATATCTGCCCTTGGGTAGATGGACTTGGTCATTGCTAGGGTCTAGGCCACGTCGACGATAACATGCTCATTCGAGTACCTCTTAGGGCACTCGGTGCATCCTTAAGGCGCGCCTCCACTTGGAAGATCGTGCTGGAGCTGGTTCCCACATCGCGAGGATCCATGATGTCAAGAAGCCCTTTCACAGACTCGGCAAGGGTCTCCCGTGACTCCTTGACAACCCTTATCTCCTCTGCGAAAGCCTGAAACTGGATTTGGGCATTGGCTCTAGCAGCTACCCGGGTTCACCGACAAGCAAACTTGTCAGGCAAAACTACAGATGGGTAATAATGGATGGTTAAGATCAATGTCAGGGCGGAGACTTACTTTTGTAGTCGGCCTCCCACTTGGCTATGGTCTTCTCCAGTTCAACTTTTTCCTTCTCAAGCTTGGCATTGGCCTTCTTCAACTCAGCCTTCTCTTGCTCAAGCTTGGCATTGGCCCTTGTTAGGTCGGCTTTGTCTTTTTCAAGACCGGCCTTGGCTCTCTCAGCCTCCTTCAGCTAGATTTCTCCCTCTGTTCGGGTCTTCAATTCGGCTTCGAGGGCTGCACGACAGATTAGTCAAGAACTCTATGTTGCAGTCAAGACACAACTGGGCAGTCGGGAACAACACAGCTGGAGAAATATATTAAGGATCTGGTTAGGAAGAGGTATTTTGGAGGCTTACCTCTCATTGTCGATGTTTTACACCGGCAATAAATATATGGGGCTAGTCGGCGGATGAAAACTCGGTGGATTGCAAAGGAACACAGAGGGAATTTATACTGGTTCAGGCCCTCAATGTGAGTAATACCCTACGTCCAGTTTGTATGTATTCCTTTGAGATATACGGTGGTGGTTCTGATGAACTTGTGTGCACCTTTGAGCTTATGAGTGCTTCTATGAGCTCTTCTGCCCTCATGGGGCGCCCTGCCTCCCCTTATATACTGGGGGACAAGGTTACAAGGTAGGAGTCCCCATCGGATTACGACTAGGAGATCTCCCCTTAGAGATATAACGTACCCGACTAGGACTGTATATTCCTTTCTATACAAGGCGAAGTCTGCCGAATCTAGCTATATCTCTAATTACAAGGCTAGGCCCATCCTCTATCCGAGTGGCCCATATGCTTGTCATGAGGTACCCGGGGCCCATGGCACCCACACTCATCTTCTTGACTTGGTCCCAATTCTCATCCCTGAGCTGGGTGACGGCGTCCTTCAGCCAAGCTTCCCTCCCTTGATGGCGCTCCTCTAATACGGTCTTTAGGGCCCGGAGCTGGTCCAATTCTTGGAGCTAGGGGGCAACCCGGGTCAGGACCTCGTGCATCTTCTTCGAGCGATCAACAAGCTTCTGCTCAGGGAGAAACAAGTCAAAGCAAATTCAAGCGTCAGAATACTTGTGCGAAGAAGACTACCAAGATTCCCCTGGGACGCGGCGATTGTGGCACGAAGCAAGTCTTCATGCTCCTTTTCTGCCGCAACCTCATCATGCTTGTAACTCCTCGTGGTTCCGTCGGCACCGTCCAGCGGAATGTCCGCGGGAACTTGCAGGGAGGAGCTTCGAGCCTGGGGAGGTCCGGTCTATCAGGAGGAGAAGACAACGACGACGACGACGGTGACAAGGATGGTGACGAGGTCCTGGCCCCCAACTCGGTAGCCTCCGGGACCTCAGGGGCTGGCTCAGGGGCTAGAGCAGCAGCTTCAACGGTCACCCCTTGGTCGGCCAATGTTGGCAGCCCTGCAGTCGGGACTGTCTCAGTTTCTGCAACTAGGACCATCACCGGCTCAGCAAGTGTGCTCGCTGGTGCTGGCTCGGCTGGGGCTGGCTCTATAACGGGAGTGGCCGGAGCGGTCTCCTTGAGATCAATATCGGCCCGCTTCCTACATAACGTGTCAAACTTCAATACACTACCATGACAAACCAGATTTTTAGAAGATCCGGAGCAACCTACCTCTTGGAGAACTTAAGCCTTTGCCCGGGAGATCTAGATCCCAGTGGTGGGCTGCGGCCGGCTGTCAGGCCAGTCGGCGTGGCAGTTGGCTACGACGTTTTTATCCTGGCTGGCCCCACTCCTGGTGCGGCTGGCTAGGGTGCCCGGGTACTCGGTGGCACCATTCTTGGGCTCAATGTTGCTAAGCCTGGCGGCGCTGGAGTTGGCCCTATACTCGGTGGTACTCTGGTTAGGCTCGATGATGCTGAGCTCGACTGCACTAGTCCTGGTCTGGGACTCAATGGCCTGGGCGCTGCACTGGCGGTGTCCTTTATCTTCAGACTCCCGGTAGTGGCACTCAGCCTCATAACCGTCTTCTTGCCCTGATCTACAACAGGTCTCTTCCCCGCTCTCTTAGAGTTGGGCTTGGCAGCAGAAGGACTTCTCGGCCTCTTCTTCGATTTCCAGGCCGACAATTTTCGGGAGTCGTCATTGAAATCCTCACATGACTACAAGCAGTCCAACAATACAAGTTATACACTATGGAGCCAATCGGGGCACATATCTGCAAGCATTCACCACAGATAAACTACAAGATAACATCAGCAAAGGTTACCTTCGGGCGCGGCCTGTTCTTGCTGTAAGCTACCACAGCCCGATCTATGTCTTCAGTCTCGATCACCCCGCTGCAAAGAAATCAAACAGGATGTCAGTCACCTTGAACTTGTCCACCAGGTCAGCATATTCCCGGCTAGGATCGCCTTTGCCCTTGTAGTCCCAGCCGAAGTGGCACCTCAGCTTCAGCGGCCTGAGGCACCGAGTCAAGAAGCGTCTAGCCACCTAGGGACCAGTCAACCCGGCTTTCTTCAGCTTGCTAATCCTACCGACAAGAGTGTTAACCTGCCCCATTTCTTTAGAGGTGGGCAGAGACAACCACTTGGCAATAATCACCGAAGGCAGACCCATAAAAGGGGGAAGGCATGGTTCCAGATCGGAACAGTAAAACCATTCTTTATGCCAGCCTTTGAGAGAAGATTTCAGAGGAATATCTAAATAGATCTTCTTCATCTTGTTCCTAAGTTGGACACTAGCCCCCCAATCACTTGGATTTTATTTTGGAGGGTTTGGGTTTGATGTGGAACAAATACCTGAACAGATTCAGATGGGTTCCACACCCCAAGAAGCACTCACAGAGAGCCTACAAAATGGAGATTTGAAGGATCGAGTTGGGATTCAGATTCACCAACTCAAGTTCGTAAAAAGAAAGAAGCTGGCGGAAGAACTCGGAAGATGGAAGAGAAAGACCCCAGTGGAAGAAAGAGGCGAAAACGATGGTCTCACCCTCCCAGGGCTCCGGAACCAATTCGCCCTCAGCTGGACGCCAGTGGATGATTTCCTGGCTTTGCAGCTTCAGTTGTGTCTCCAGAAGCTTCAACTTCACCGACCTGCAATCTGAAGTCGGCCAGACATCATCCGACGCATCCACGAAATCCAACGCCCTCGGCATGGTTGGGGTTTAGGAGATTGGGAGGAAATGCTACTGGAGGTTTGGAATGGACGAGGAAGAGCAGAATCGCCCGAGTTCTGGTGGGGAAGAGCGAGCAATAGCGAACCCTAGCGGAGCGGGAGGCAAAATTTCGGCGCGAAAGCGGAAGACGAAACGATTGGTGGATTGGAGAAGATGAAGGAATCTTTTCTCTCTCCCCACCTCTTATAGAGCCATTTCCAACTCAAGGGCTTGGGCTCGCAAAGTTGGTATTGGGCCACCAAGATATGAGTTTCTACAGTAGCACACTCAATATGCGCCGCTCGCAGGCTGGGTTAAAATCGCTGTGCTGATGTTACCAACAGGAACCGATGAGGTAAATAGATATGCTTCATGAAGGCCTAATTGCTAAACACATGTGTTTGGGTATCTGTCTTATCCACCAGGTATCGAGGATATATCCTTGGAGCATCTCCAGCAGGGACCCTAAATACAGCCCCCAAACAGTTTTTGGGTGGTGGGACAAAAAATTTAGGTCCAGCAGGGACCCTAATAGAGCCCCTAAAATGAGGAGGCCCCCAAATCCAGCCCTCAAGCCCCCAGTCCTGGGGGCTCTACACCACTGCCCCTATCGACGTTTTTTTGGCGCGATGACAATTCCTCTTGCTTGCACGCCGCCTCCCGCCGAACTCCTGCGCCGCCGACCTCCTGCGCGCTGCCCTGCCCGCCGGCCTCCTGCGCCGCGCCGCCCGACCTCCCGCGCCCCGGCCTCCCGCTCGCCGGCCTCCCACGCCCTGCCCTCCGGCGCGCCGCCCTCCCGCGCGCCGGCCTCCCGCGCCCTGCCCTCCGGCGCGCCGGCCTCCCGCGCCCTGCCTCCCGCGCCCCGGCCTCCGCGCGCCGGCCTCCCGCGCCCTGCCCTCCGGCGCGCCGCCCTCCCGCGTGCCGGCCTCCCGCGCCCCGGCCTCCCGGCACGCCCCGGCGGCCTCCCGCGTGCCGGCCTCCCGCTCCCTGCCTCCCGCGTGCCGCCCTCCTGCACCCCGGCCTCCCGCGCCCTGGCCTCCCGCGCGTGGCTTCCCGCGCGCCGGCCTCCCGCGTCCCGCCTCCCCCGCGCCGCCCTCCTGCGCCCTGGCCTCCCGCGTGCCGCCCTCCTGCTCTAAATTCTTATAAATATTTATGTTTTAATTATAGTGTTAAACTAGACATATACATATAGTCTACGGTGAAAAATAATAGAAAAAGAAATAAGGGCTGAGAAATGGGGGCTGTTGCTGGAGTTCGGAGCATTTTTAGGGTCCAAAGAAAATAGGGGCAGCCCCCATTTAACATTTGGGGGCTCTAAAATAGGGGCTATTGCTGGAGATGCTCTAAGGATCACAAGCTGATCTTCATTAAAATTGGAGATGCAGGTATCTTTCTCGAGTACACCTGACCACGCAATGGATTTAATTTCATAAAGTGGTACTCGGCCTACATGCTTGGCCAATAGTTGCCATGAGCAACATTATTCCAGCCGACATGACGCTGAAGAGTCTAACTTTCGAGTAGTGCACTACTCGGGAGAGACTATAAACCTTCTTTCTAGCTGACATGACGCTGAGGAGTCTAACTTCCGAGTGGGACGCCACTCGGGAAAGACTATAAACCCTCTTTCCAGCTGACATGAAGCTAAAGAGTCTCATATACGAGTAGCATGCTACTCGGTAAGACTATAAATCATATTCCGGTTGACATGATACCGAAGAGTCTCATATACCAGTAGTATACTACTCGAAAAAGATTACCAGGTTAAAGATCTTTGACTTTATGTTTAATTGTCTTCACAATTAAGCACAAAGTCGGGGGCTACACCTAATAGGTGCGCCTATTCGGCGCACACTATTCATACATCTACATGAAGCCCTTCATAGCCTCGCTGCCAGCTGACATGAAGCAGGACTCGGGAAGAACAAGCACTCAGACAAAGAGTACTCGGGAGCAATGCACTCAGGCAATCTTCACCATGGAGGATGAGCACTCGGCATTAACTGTGACTAAACTATGAAGGTCTCAGGGGCTACTGTGGAGGCCATGAGCCCCGGGTACCTCATCACAAGCATATGGGCCACTCGGATAGAGGATGGGCCGAGACTTGTAATTAGAGATATAGTAGCACCCGATAGACTTTGCCTTGTACAATAAGGAATATACAGTCCTAGTCGGATAAATTATATCTCTAAAAGGAAATCTCTTGGCCGTATCCGGCTGGGACTCCTACCTTGTACCTCTGTCCCCCAGTATATAAGGGGAGGCAGAGTGCCCCATGAGGGCAGAATCATCACGAGCTCATAGAAATAGACACAAATCCTCAAAGGAATAACACCACAACTGAACGTAGGGTATTGTCTCACATCGAGGGCCTGAACCAGTATAAACCTCTTCTTGTTCCTTTGCAATTCACCGAGTTTCCATCTGCCGAGTAGCCCCATATTCATATTGTCGGTGTAAAACATCAACACAACCTCAACGTGGTGTGAATGGTTAGGGATGAGTTACATGAAAGGTCATGTCATAACCTCTTATCGGGGTGCCGTGGTGGCACGTCGGGGCAGAAAAACGTGCGTGAGGCTGTGTCTTGTGGGTAAAGATGTATACCTCTGGCAATAGTTAAATCTATTCAAATAGCCATGCCTGTTGTTATGGGCGATTGATCGAGATTCACCGTTATTAGTCCCACTCTTTAATAAACATGACTTAAAGCAATGGTTTAGGTTACTGGTGGATGGATGGCCCTAATCAACGTGGTGTAACGCTATTCAGGACATTTAATATTGATTAATTTAATCAACTACTTTACGTTTTATAGTTGCAACTGTTTATAATTGATTGGTGCAAACGAGCCCTATGGCCTTCCTTGTCAACCCCATTGTCTTCCTTGTCACTATCCTGCATAGCGTAGTTGGTATGACTTGTTGAGTACGCGAGCTGGAGTACTTCTCAGATGGAGGCAATCAAGAGTAGGCTTGTTGCTGCCATCAAGCTGCCTATGGAGTGGTGCTGCTTCGTGGCTTAGTTTTCTATTTCAGTCTATCATTTCTGCTACATTTATTTATGACTCTGTAATATTTTGTAAGACACACTTTGTGTATCATCTTTATCTGTTGTGTAACCTAGTTGATCTGGACAGGGGTTTAATGCACATTAAGTTTGGAATTCTAGTTGTGAATGTCTGGACGTGACATTTTCCTAAAGCTTCATGAGACATGGTGGCATCGGTTTCCTTCGAGGTTTTTTCCTTTTTGAGGAGGAAATGAAAAGGTGGATAAGGAGATCAAAACCCCTTAACTAATTTGGGATTATCTCCACAGATATAGTTGGACTTGGCAAGGGAGGAGGCTTCGGGTGGCGTCGGGACTCCGGTCGAGAGGAGGAAGAAGATCCTAATGGCTAGAACCCTGTCATCAGCTAGAGAGAGAGGGTGGACATCATTTCAGTGGTTATTTAAAATAAAAAGTAAATTACAAACCCTCCCTCAGCTTTGGGCCAATTCCGGCCCATTCCTTCTCTCCGGCCAGCATGTTTCTTTCCCCTCCCTCCTTTTCCCCTTGCAGACCGAAGCCCATCATCTCCGGCCCAGCTTCGTTTGTCCTTATCTTTCCTGCAGCCCAGTAGCCTGCCGAGCTTGCTTGTACTAAGGAAATTTTATTTCCCACATTAACTCACTTGTTAAATTGTTTTGCGCTTTAATGTAAAATTATAGAAATATATTATTAAATAATTTATTAATTCCTGAAAAAATCAGTGTGTGATAACCTCACTGTCTTAGCCATATAAATCTGAACCATCATAGTCGTTGCCTCTACACTAGGTCAAACCTGATTAAGCTTATGCTGCCCTCTCCACCTTTAACCCTAATGTTTTTCTAATTAACTGTTGCAATGTATGGGTCTAGTAGACAAAAAAAAACTGAACAACTAATAACTAGCAAAACTGATATTACAAACTATTGTGACCAAAGTTAATTTACAGAGGGAGTACACAATTCAGGCAGCGCGTTACCAAAAGCACATAGCAGCAGCAAAAGCTGCGCAGGCCAATCCGGTCAATCCCATCGTCGTTCTTCACGCACACACCATCTCTATTTAACGTCTGCACCAGATGTTCAAACGCAGACAGTCCCTTTGTGTCTTTGTGATGATGACGATGTTACAAATGGTTTTACACGCGCAGCGCGCATCGATCGACACAGCGGATCGCGATCATCAGCCCTCGCCATGGGAAAAATTGATACGGAGCGCCTGAACTCTTTTGACGTAGAATCTGAATACGCCATTAACATAATTAATGAATAGGATAAACAACCTGTTACCTTGTAGTATATTTTTTACCACAAATTCAAAAGACTATACACAAGAGATAACCCACTCGACCATACAAAATTGGATCTATTGCTCTCTTAATTTTCTGAAAGAAAAAGCAAGAACAATCGCCAGCAGAAACTCCCAATTCCTCTCTCTAGTTTGGCAGCGGCGACATAAATCCTAGAAGAAAAACAAAAGCAATATTGTTGCTATTAGTGATATGCGCTAGAGACAATCCTAGAGATAATTGTATCACATACTATATTTATGAATTTATGGATAAAGTGTTCTTTAAGATAGTTAATCTATTATTGATCAATAAGTATGTGACTTATTCACAAGACTCTTTATGTGATATGTTACTATTTTTAAATGATCCTAGATTATATATCATATATGGAACGGATATGAATTTAATATCAGTATATGTATTGATTGATGATCATATTTCGTGAATCATGGTACGAAGATACCAAATCAATAATATGGACACATGTTATAGAACAGGTTGTTGGATAGACTCAACATGAGATACTGCAAGAGCTTTATATGACGTGTCATTACTTGGTCTCAAGTAGTGTTGATGTAGAATTATTGTAACTAAGATTATCATAGTTCTCAACATGTGTAGTGACTTATTTTAGGGCTGCCAAATGCTACTTCGAAACTGGGTAGTTATAAAATTAGTTTGCGAGTTTGGTATGAAACATGTAGTGGGATGTGAATAATCAAGATGGGATTTGCCTCTTTCAGTTAATTAGAGAGATATTTTTGGGCCCCTCGAAGTAATGGATTATCGAAGTGGATGGCCATGCCGAGTGATTGAGGAGTCAATTACGAGTTAAGTAATCCATCACATGTTTGAGTGAATGATTAAGCTAATAAAAAGATGGCATACTTCTCTCATATTAAGTTTAATCGATATCATGTGGCAAAGGAGTTCGTACATGTATATGCTACAGGTTCAGCTAATATAATTTTTGTGTGCATCCGACAGGTCAATATACCTTGTTAGAGGTCACTATTGACACGTGGGCCGAAAAATTATTTTTGGGTTGCAACCGAGTTACATGAATCTATAGGGTCGCACACTTAACATGTTTGAACGAATTGTTGGGATAGAGATCCGAATATGATTTAGTTTGGATTGGGATCCGAATAGAGTTCCTAATAGGTTTATGAGGCCCAGTTAGATACTCTATATATTCAAGGGCGAGGCGCAGTCTCCGCACGAGAAAAACCCTAGCCGCACCTCTCCCCACCAGCCAAACCCTAGCCGCGCGTGGACGTTAGCACTTCTGCGCACGGCGTTCCAACCCTGGACGTGGGGATACCGGTAGAGACGCTGCTGCGTTGCGGCGTTGGTCGGTGGGGAACATGAGAAGGAGATCACGCGAAGAGGAGACGCTCGCGTAAGGAGGTGACGATCGGGTTGAGCAGATCGACTACTTCCTCTACGTCGGCGCACGCTTCGTCGGATTGGGCTACTCCAACTCTGCTTCTGCTGCTCTGCGTGTCGAGTGGTAACGATCCATGATCTTTTACTCTCATGGTTTTCTGGTTTACGGAGTAGAAAATTTTATTTTGCACTATCGTAGCCTACCCGTAACCCTTCAGTTGCAAGAATATGTGTATATTAAATGTGGTCTGTCCTTTTTGGTTGAGTATATGGCCTTATATATAAAACTGTAACACTAGGAAATAAACTAGGACTCAATCCGGAAACAATAGATTACAAGCATTGGATTGTCTTGACCATTGCGGTGTGATCACGCCAAATTTTAAGGCCTATGAGTATAATATGGATTTGGCTCGAAGTAAGCTTTCTAAAACTGCTCACTCACCCAAAAGGACTCTATATGCCAAATCTACGTCTATTTTAGTGCGTGCCTCTCCTGACAGCTCAAACCGAATCTAAGTTGGGCTTTTTCCATCTTATTCTTAGTTCTCTTGTGTGGGAAGACTTAGATCCATATAGGGCTTGCAAAAGGAGTCCTTCTCCACCTGTCTTGGTATAGGAGCCCATCATCTCAACAAAGAATATAGGCCACGCCATTGCATCTTCATCAACTCCCGTGCATAACCGGACCTATCTATACAGCGGGTAACCAAATATGCACAACTTAGTATAGAAAACTCCAAATCACATACCGCTTTATTCATTGGAAAGTAGACTTAATGAGCTTTTATAGAAAAAATATATACTCATGTGGGAACATTTTGAGTTGATGTAGATTTTACAATGACTTCTATGTACAGAGCTGCACGCCGCCATCTTCCTGTGCAGCAACTCTCCTTCATTGGTGGCATCCTCTTGTATGCAGCAACTCTCCTCATCGTCTTGTACTATCTCTTTGCTGGTATCTTACTTCCTCGCCTCCCTCTTGATTTCGGCAATATAAATAGGTGCCATCAAATATAGCATTGGTCCAGCAAGCTGCTTCTCTTGTTCCTCGATCTCCAATGATGCAATTCTCTCAAACCTAACCACAAACAAAGTATAACTATTAGGTAGCAAACAATCTCACTAATATCATAATTAGATATACTTAGGAATAGATTCACCTTATTGTTAATTTTCCATGGACATGCTTGTGTGATAGATTCTTTGTACATATACAACAGCAGTATTTGAAGAATGAGACCTGATATGACTAATAAACACCTGCAGATGTTACTACTAGTGCTGGCACTGTAGAACAGCCTTGCTTCTATTACTAGTAACTACGAGAGGCATCAATGAGTACATGATTCAATCACCGGCTTTGAGAGTGGAGTACGGTCTACGGAGTAGTAATTTTTCACTCGTCAGACAAGCTCTAGTGCAAAGCACCAACCGTGCGATGCGAGCGCGACAACCCTGCGTTGGATTGGACACACGACCGCATGCATGTCATACCATCCGTGGAGCAAGGCTTTTTCTTTCACCGAGCTAGCTCGGCACCAGCCGGCCGGCACGAAGTCTCGCTGACAACGGGTCGCGTCAACCTTTACGCTGGCTGTTGCTACTGCTGCCTCTTGCAGCTATGGTGTTTCTTTGATTGCCCAGCATCTCGAGCGCTCTTGTTTGGTTCAGCTTGTTTGCTTTTGCTTCATCGTTAGTATGTTTAACAATATATTCTTAAAAAATCAAATAAATCTAATTTTTTAAGTTTGTAATAGTTAGAACTTAATTAATCACGTGCTAATGATGTTTCTTATTTTACGTGCGGCTTGTAAGCTACTAGCAAAAGCTGATTCAAACACCCCTAAGTCCATTCGAAAAGGCTGCTAGGTTTTAGCTTATACCTTGATTTCTGTTAACACGCTTTCCAAAATATAAAGCGATGTATTTTTTAAAAACTTTGTATATAAAAGTATCTCTAAAAAATCAAATAGATCCATTTTTAAGTTTGTATTAGTTAATACTTAATTAATCACGCGATAATGATGTTCCTCGTTTTGCGTACGGCTTATAAGCCATACGGATAAGCCAATTCGAACACGTCATTAGGCACCGTTCTTGGGAGGTTACGGTTTAAACTTATTCTCACATCTTCTGTGAGCGTATTTTTTAATTGCTAAATAGTACTACCTTTATTTTAAAATGTAAGGACTTCTACACGTTTTCCAAAATGAAGCTAGATAGAGAAAAATGAATCTATATAGCCTCTATCCAGATTTATTTTGCAAAACACGTAGAAGTTCTCATATTTTGGAATAGAGGTAGTATGTTTTTTAAATAATCAGAAAAATTCATTTGTAAGTTTGTAATAGTTAATACTCAATTAATCATATGTTAATGACTCATCTTGTTTTACATGTCGCTAATAAGTTGCAGCAATAAGCTCTTAGACACCGTTTAAAACTGTTCATTGGCTTAGACTTTTTCCTCTTTTTTCGTTAGCACGCTTCGTGAACTGTTAAAGGTGTGCTTTTTAAAAAAATTATATATAAGTTTGTTCGAGAATTAAATAGATTTATTTTCAAGTTTATAATAGTTAATACTTAATTAACCATGTACTAATGATCTACCTCATTTCATGTGCGGATGACATGCCGAACTGGGGCTAAACACAGTGCTTACTAGTTAGCACTAACTTCGTCCTAAAAGACTTTATTTTTAGCCCATCTATCCATACAAATATAAAACTAAAAGACTAGAATACCCTCTACTTTAGCAAACTCTAATATATTTGTCCCGTAACTTTACAAACTCTATTGTATTTGTCTCTTACTTTAGCAAACTCCTATACATTTGTTCCCCATTTTTATAAACTTAAATGTATTAATCACTTCAAAAATAAAGTTTTAATGGGATAATGAGATGAGATAAGATAAAGTTATTTTAGGACTAAGGAAGTAAGAAGTGGAGTACTAGTAAGAGCATCTCGAGTAGTAGCCCTCAAACCAAAGACCCTAAATACTAAATAAGGGTTTCCCCCATTTTCTAAGCACTCAAATTCTGTCTTCAACTCTAGCAGTAGCTCCTAACTCTCAACCCACATTCTATTATGACATGTGCTACCTACCCGTTAGTGGCTTAGCCTTTTATGTTTCCTTTTCTTCTTTCTCCTTCCATTCCGTTCCATGGAGGAGGGCATCGGCAAAGAGGGCGCCGGAGGAGGCCGGGCAAGGAGTAGGGTGCCAGCTGGAGAGGAGGGCGCCAGGAGGGGAGGTGGTCGGGCTGGAGAAGAGGGCATCGGGCAAGGACGAGGCTGAGTGGAGTGGAGGGCATGGGGCAGGAAGATGGCTAGGCGCTAGGCGGGAGGTATTGGGTGGAGAGGCATCCGGCCGGGCGGAGCAGCGCGCCGACGGGAGGAAACGACCAGGATGAGGTGTCGGCTTGGAGGAGATGATGCCGGACAGGAGGAACATGCTGCCGTACGAAGATGGCGCATGCAGTGGTGATATGGCTTCAACGGCATGTCACAGATCTGTCGCTCCCTTGTCTTCTTCCATGGCCAGCCTCTTGGCACCGTCGTTGTTGTCAACCACACGTCCTAGGAAGTCCAGTAGGGGCACACGAAGGGCGGCCAACGGTTGGCGGCGCAAGGGAGGCCAAGGTCTTCGTTTCATTTCTTTTAACATCCGTCGGTGATCAGCCCATGGCCTGATTAACAATGTGATTTCCTACATAATTAAACTATAGCACTTCGTCTGATCAAATTTATGATTAAATGTTAACACGTTATCTATTAAAAATCATCGTAATAATATTTCATACAAAAATCGTGAATTATTAATGTGATGAATTAATATTAAGCCAGATTGAGGGATTATCTGAGGTATACCCCATGCTACGCAGGGCCTGATTAATTGCTCTTTTGTCCTAAAATTGAGGTGCCTCAGCATATTTGCCATAAAGTTTGTTGGCTTTATAAAGTTACTCTAAGGTTTATTAAATAAACGTGACATATCGGTTTTTTCCCTTGTCTCCCCCTTGTTCCTATAGAAAGCCAAATGGGCCGCCCAGCCCGGCCCGGCCCTAGCACGGTAGTGGCACGACACTATGTGGCACGGCACTATTAGGCACGGTGGCCTGATCATGCTGTGCCATGCCGGCACGCCGTGCCTATTTCCTGGCCCAGGCAGGCCCTACGGCCCCAAAACCGTGCCGTGCCGGCTCGACGGCCCGCCAGGCCCACCGGGCTTAGTGCCGGCCTAGGCAGTAAAGGCATCAACCACTCAATCAACACAGCACAAGTTCAAAAATTTGAATTATTCAATAGAATTCACAGATTCAAAAAGTTCTCAATAGATCACATCACATCTAGAACTCATCAAATACTTGAACAATTTCAACAGATCACATCACATATTAACTTTAACATAACTTTCACAGATCACACACAGACATACAAGAACATAGACCACAGAGACAATTTTTTCAAGTTTGAGCTGGTGCAATGGCTTGTCGTTGCCGTCTTGCTCGAGCCCGTCCATTGTGGAACCCGAGCACCAAAGGGGGTCCCCTGGTTCCTCAACAGCTGCGCGAGGTGGACAAACAACGGCTCCGGCCCGGCCCTCTGGTTCCTCAACGGCTGCGCGAACAAGAATAAGAAAGAGAGGAAGTCAAGAAGAGCAAGAACTCATGAACAGAAGAACACATGAACAGATCTAGGGTTAGGGTTTGGGGTCCGAGCACTTACCTGCGAAACCAGAGCACCAGAAGCGCCGGCGAGGTCGACGAGTCACGGATCTAGGAGATGACGAGATGGAGACTAGGGATTAGGGATGGATTCGAGGATCCGTGCACCAGAGATTAGGAGAGGAGGAGAGGAAGTAGAGAGGGAGAAGATGAGAGGAGCTCTAGCGGAGTGTGCCGTGCTGGCCGGTAGCGGCGCAGAGGCAAAGAGCCACCGCCGGAGATGGAGAAGACGGGAGGAGCTCTAGATCTAGAACGGCGCGTGGCGGAGCGAGCGAGGAGAGGCGAGAGGGAGAGAAGGGAGGAGCTCTGGCGAAGTGTGCCGTGCCGGCCTGCTGCGGCGCTGAGGTGGAGAGCCACCGCCAACGAGGGAGAAGACGGGAGGGGCTCTAGATCTAGAGTGGTGAGCGACGGAGCGAGCGAGGAGAGGCGGCCAGCGAGAGGGAGCGAGGAGAGGCGACGCTAGGGTTTGGGTGGGTCGGGAGCGGGGAGCCAGTGGTGCCGGCTTATATAGTCCCGGCCCCCCTCGGCCTCCAACGGCTAGCAGGCCAGGGCCGTTGGTAGGCCAGCCAATGGCTACCTTGGCAGGCCAGGCTGGGGAGCCGGGCCACCATCGTGTCGGCCCAAAAATTGGGCCGTGCCCGGGCCAGCACTACGGGCTGGATTGGTGGCCCAGGCACTGCCCGATGGATAGGGCCAGGCCGGCATGGGCACTATTCACATCGGGCCGTGCCGTGTTCGAGCTGGGCTTTTTCGGGCCGTGCCTCGGGCCACCCAATGGGCCTGGCCCATCTGGCCAACTATACTTGTTCCTTCACTCCAATGCGCAGAGTTGGCCACCCATCTAGCCCCTTTAACTCCAGTCACCGACATGCTTTGACTTCATCCGCCACCAGCCTCGTCGCACCGACCTCCACCTCCACGCGATGCACACCCGAGCTCTGTTGCCTGCCGCGTGCGCTCTTGCTAGAGGCAAGGCTTGTCTACGAGACCAGTGGCAAACATGAATTCAATGGGGCCAAGGAGAACAGTGGCGCAGCTGGAGCCCAGGGATACTGGTAGGGGAGCTCAATCCCGTGGAGGACGATGGTGGAGCATGTGCCCATGGAGGTCAACAGGGAAGCTCGAGGCTAGGGAGATCTCAAGCCCACCAAGGTCAACAGTGGAGCTTGGGCATGATGGCGGCATAGCTCAAGAGCGCAAGGACGCAAGCCGCAAAGCTGGACCTCAAAAGAACTCGGGTGCATAGATGCTTTAGGCGGAGCTCAGGTGCTAGGAGGCCGTCGGCTCAACTCAGGTGTAGCTGCACAGGAGTTGTGCAGGGTAGCCAGCCGCACAGTTGAACAGGCACTACTACATAATCGGTTTTCACAGACAGACTCCCTGAAGAACGCAGATGGATCAAGATAAGATTCGTTTGTGATAATCTCGTTCTGGGGGTCGCAAACGGAGGGCTTAACTAGGCCATTTGTGAAGATCAATTATCGCAGATGGACCTGTTAAGCTGCTGCCTGAGATAATCGATCTTCGCATATGGCGCAGGCCTACCTAAGAAAAGGGGTATTTTCATATATCTCTTCTCCCAGGTGGGCCGGTCACCCGTCTACGAAAACCCGTTCTACCCATATGTGGAAACCGATTTTGTATTAGTGAAGTAGTGAATTTGGGCACTGAACTGAAGGAAGGAGAGAAAGACAATGGCAAACGAGGGCTCTGCTTTTTGTCTACCCGTGATTCTCTGCACTGTTTTTTGTCTTAGGGCTCTACTTATAGCTTTTGCTTATTCCCTCTTTTTGTAAGCACGCTTTCTAAGCTGCTAAACAATGTGTTTTTTAAAAAATTTTCTATATGAAAGTATCTAAAAAATCAAATAGATCTATTTTTCAAGTTTTAATAGTTAATACTTAATTAATCATACGCTAATGATATTTCTCGTTCTAAAGTGAACACCACCTTAAGCCTCGCTACTGGTTAAACTTTTGTACATAAATATAGAAAAGCTCAACAAGGTTTGAAATATGGTTGAATTTAAGTTTTTTTTAAAAAATAACTACTACTCCCTTCGTCCCAAAATATAGCTAGGTCCTAGGAGTGTTTTAGTTAAATTAAGAATTATGGTAAAAGGTCTAAAATATCTTTATTAATAGATGGTGGGGTGATAGGAATTAAGAATAGTATGAGTGAGATGATGGAATCCACTATGAATAGCATGACAAGTAATTGGGTAAAACTCACCTTTTACATGTCCTATATAGTTATATTTGGGATAAAATTTAAACCTAAAGGTAGCTATATTTTTGGACGGAGGTAGTAGGTGGTTTGTATAGAATTATTATGTTCATACAAGGTTATATATTGTGCATATCAAATGAAGTACTCCCTATGTTCCAAATATAAGCATTTCTACTAATTGAAATTTGTATAAAAATATAATATTTGTCCCATCAATCACCTTTGATTCAAATTTCTTCTTATTTTATCCCCAACCATTCTTCTACTCCCAACTACATTTTATTTATCGAGGAACACCATAGTCTTTTTCTCTCAATCTTAATATTTGCTGAATAACCTAAAATGCTTATATTTTAAAACAGAGAGTAATATGGTGACCTTGATAATGCAGTTGAGAGAGAGGACAAAAGAAGCAAAGTCGATTGCGTTTGAATCTAAGGGTAGTGGAGCCTTTCGGTGACACGGAAAACTAGACAAGCTATATTAGCACATGATTAATTGAGTATTAATTATTTTAAACTTGAAAAATAGATTAATATGTTCTTTTAAGAAACTTTTAGATAGAAAATTTTTACAAAAAATGCACCATTTAGCAGTTCGGGAAGCATGCTCACGGTAGATGAGAAAAAATCCCAGCCCAACCTCAGTATAGAACGCACCCTATACGATTGTACTTCACCACAGCAACTGCATCTTGGAGATCATCGGGAATGAGAACCCTATTCTCGCAACCATATAAATGATTTACTCCCTCCATCTTCAAATATAACGACTTCTAACGTTTAAAACTTATCCCAACATATAAGGACTTCTATAGTATTACATTCCCATCAACCACCCCTCATTTCATTTTGCATAATTTTGTCCTCAGCTACCCTCCCACTCCTTAGCCAGCCCTCACTTAATAATGAGAATTATAGTCTTTTTCTTCTCAAACTACTTGCTTATATTAAGGTTGTGTTCTTTTCTGTTTTTTCTTTAGATTTTTTAAACGGATTATTTTCTCCACGCCTTTAACATATGATTTCTCAAAAAACTTTCTTCTACTGCATTGATTAGACTACCTATTCTAAACAATCCATATCAACAATCTAAAGAAAAAGCTATCTCAAACACAGCCCTAAAAATGGAGGGAGTAGCTACTTGAAGGGGGTTTGGATTAGGGAAGGCAAACCCCCCCGCCCTCCGATAGGTAGGGTTTCCCTGTTCCTCATCGGGGTCTCTGGGGCCTAGCGGAGTCAATCACCTAAGAAAAATCAAGCACAAATTGAGATTTGAAAAATAGATCGATCAACTGGAAAGACAATTCTAGATAAACTAAATAGGTCGATCATTGCCGGTTCATTGTTGTGGAGGCCATGGGCCCCGGGTACCTCATCATACGCATATGGGCCACTCGGACAGAGGATGGGCCGAGTCTTGTAGTTAGAGATATAATAGCACCCGGTAGATTTTGCCTTGGACAGAAAGGAATATATGGTCTTAGCCGGGTAAGATGTATCTCTAAGAAGGAAATCCCTTGGCCGGGTTCGGCTGGGATTCCTATCTTGTACCCCTGTCCCCCAGTATATAAGGGGAGGCAGGGCGCTCCATGAGGATAGAAGATCATTGATCGACACACATCCTCAAAGGAATACCACCACAGCTGGACATAGGGTATTACCTCACATCGAGAGCCTGAACCAGTATAAAATCTCCTTGTGTTCCTTTGCAGTCCACCGAGTTTCCCCTTGCCAAGTAGCCCTATAGTTATATTGCCGGTGTAAAACATTGACAGTTGGCACGCCAGGTAGGGGCTCCAGCGAGTTTCGAATCTACAAGCTCAATGGATCTAGCAACTAGAGTTGACGGCAACAAGTTCTCCCATGGAGACACGATAACCTTCGGCAGCCTTTACTTCATCGTCGACCAGATCGGCAATCTCACCTTGGCCGAAGCAGATCCAATCGAACCGGCCAAGGAACCAGCCGACTCTATGCCAGTCGGCTCACAAGACGCTGCAGTCACCTTCATCGATCTACTACAGCAATCTTTCACTTCGCCAAGCCTCGGGACAACTCTTTCTTTTGGCGTCCGACTCGCCCTAGGCCTTGAGCCAGCCCGAGTCGGGCTAGGAAGGGGGAGAGAGTCAATCTCCCACACGAGCTTGGCAACACCGCAGATCTACACTTTATGCGGCAGACCTGATCCCCCACGGTTTAGTTTGGACACGGCTCAGAGTCGTTTCAGATTGGATCTAGGGAGGTTGGAGTCGTTCTTACTCCGATAAATTACTCGGACTCCGACTCTAAGTCGGACAACGGTTCGAACGCTAGTTCGGACTCCAGTCTGGCAAGTTTTCTCCTGCCTCACGAGATTTTCATAGCTTCAACACCACCACCCGAGGTGCACCGACTACAAGAGGAGCAGCAGGAGGAGGCGCGCCGACTACGACAACAGGAGGAAGCTAATCGCGAGGCTCGCAACGACGGGCTGCGCAAGGCTGGGCGAGCCGCCCAGCAATAGATTCTCCAGACCAAAGTCGGCGACCACGACGTCTTCGTCACGCCACAATAGAACGTCGTGGCCGCTGCAACCCTGCTGGACACACTCCAGCTCGGGCCTGATCACCAGGCCACTCCGACTATCACCAAGATTAAGGCGATGATCATAGCTGCTGCCTGTCAGCAGCAACAGCAGTCGGGCGACACCATTATACCAACCAACAGGTCGGGATCTCCGACAGCAGGCTCATCTACATCAGCATGGCATCGGGGGGTCGGCTCAAGTCGGCCACATGAGGAATCGCGCCAAACATCACTCAGCGACACCAACAACAACAACTGGCGGCGTCACCAGTACGACCGCCGGCCTAACCAAGATCTCCGAGTCCAGCTACAACGTGACCTCTGACACACCATTAATGCTCGGCACCATGAACGCGAAGAAGACGAGCGTCGCCGATAGGAGGACGACTACGAACGCTTAGGCCTCAACCACGAGCGGTATAACCGCTGCAACAGGAGCCGGAGCCCTCATGAAGACGAAGGCATTCCAGCTTTCACTCACGAGCTCCAGGACGTCAATTGGCCGTCGGGCTTCAAGCCTACAGGGATCGAGAAATACGACGGCAAAACCAACCCCGAGTCCTGGCTCATAATATACACCCTGGCAATTCGAGCTGCCGGTGGTGACCACAAAGCCATGGCTAACTACCTCCCAGTCACGCTAGCCGACTCGGTGAGGACATGGCTAACAGGGCTCCCGAGGCGGTCGATCAGTTCCTGGGGAGAACTCAGGGAGCGGTTTATTGCTAACTTTCAAGGGACCTACGAGAGGTCATCTTCAGAACATGATCTATATCAACTCCACTAGAAGAAGAATGAGTCTCTACAAGAATTTATCAAGAGGTTCTTAGAGAAGCGCAACAAGATACCAATGATCAAGGACGAGGCCATCATCGCCGCCTTCCGTAAGGGAGTAAAGGACGCCCCGTTCATCGCAAAGTTTACTCGGAAGCCACCACCCTCTGTCCGGGCTCTTTTTGACATGGCGAACAAGTATGCCGATTCGGCTGAAGCGGTCGCAGAGGCCCTCGACGAGAAAAAGGAGTCCCGACAGAAAGAACAAAAGGTGAAAGCTGACAACGAGCCATCCCAAAACAAGTCCGGCAACCGCAAGCGGAAGTCGGGCCACGAGGTGGCCAACATGGAGCGTACTCGATCGCGACCCCAGCAGAATAATGACTACCAGAAGGTCATGAATAGGCCATGCCCCTTCCACCCCAAGGGTAAGCACGCGGCCAAAGACTGCTTCATGCTTAAGAAGTTTGCTTCCGAGCAGGCTTCAACATCTGGCACCGACAAGAGCAAAGACAAGCCAGATCAGGACCCGGCCAACGATTTCCAAGATCCCCAGGCCGAGTTAAACCATATTTTCGGAGGGCCATCTGCATACGAGTCCAAGCGCAAGCAGAAGCTAGTAGCGCGTGATGTCAACACAATCTCTGCAGCAGACACCCCCCAATACTTGCGCTAGTCAGAGACTACCATCACATTCACTCGCGCAGATCACCCAAATCGGGTTTCGCACCCAGGTCATTATCCACTCGTCCTGGACCTGGTTGTCAAGAACATCAAGCTAAAGAAGGTTCTCATAGACGGAGGCAGCACGCTCAATATCCTCTTTGCCAAGACTCTGGATGAGATGAAGATTCCTCGTTCAGATCTGCGGCCGAGTACGGCGCCCTTCCACGGGATAATTCCCGGCCTATCTTCAACACCACTCGGGGGCAGATCACCTTGCCAGTCACGTTCAGCACGCGGGATAACTTCCACACGAAGAACATCTGCTTTGAGGTCGCTGACTTCGGGACCACGTACCACGCGATACTCGGACGACCGGCGCTCGCCAAGTTTATGGCGATACCGCACTATACATACATGGTGCTCAAAATGCCAGGGCCAGCTGGAGTCCTCTCCCTCCGCAGAGACGTCAAGCAAGCCTTCACCTGCGACAAGGAGAGCTGCGAGCTGGCTCAGTCCCAAGAAGTGGCAGTCGGGCGCAACACCATTCGGCAAGCCGTTACAACCCAAGTCGAGGAAGATCAAGTTCCGGCCATGAAAATAGCGAAGTCGGGAATTTCAACGGACTTTGACACAAAGAAGATCCCCCTGGACCCTTCCGACCCCTCCAAGACTGCCCTAGTCGGGACCGGACTCGACCCCAAATAGGAAGACGCGCTCGTCACCTTCCTCCAAGCCAACAAGAATATCTTCGCGTGGAAACTGTCCGACATGCCGGGCGTACCAAGGGAGGTGATTGAGCATGCCCTCAACGTGAAGACAGACGTCAAGCCAGTCAAACAACGGCTGCGGCACTTCACTCAAGACCGAAAGGATGCTATTCGAGAGGAGATAACCAAGCTCCTTGCAGCCGGGTTCATCAAAGAGGTCTATCACCCAGACTGGCTGGCAAACCCAGTTCTGGTCTGGAAGAAAAACAGTAAATGGCACATGTGCGTCGACTACACCGATATCAACAAGGCGTGCCCCAAAGACCATTTGGCTTACCGAGAATAGACTAGGTGGTGGATTCAACTGCAGGGTGCGACCTTCTCAGTTTTCTCGACTGCTACTCGAGATACCACCAAATCAGCCTGAAGGAGGAGGACTGCCTAAAGACGTCTTTTATCACGCCGTTTGGTGCTTACTGCTACATCACTATGCCGTTCGGTTTGAAAAACGCTGGAGCAACGTATCAATGGGCAATTCAGTGGTGTCTGCACACTCAGATCGGGCGCAACGTGGAAGCTTATGTCGACGACGTGGTTATCAAGACCAAGTCCAAGGAAGACCTCATCGCTGACCTGGAGGAAACCTTCCAAAATCTTCGAAGATTCAAGATGAAGTTAAACCCGGAAAAGTGCGCCTTCAGTGTGCCATCCGGCAAGCTACTCGGCTTCATCGTCTCGCATCGTGGCGTCGAGGCCAACCCAGAGAAGTCAACACAATCATGAATATGGCTCCCCCGACTAACCAAAAGGACGTCCAGAAGCTGACAGGCTACATGGCAGCACTCAGCCGGTTTATGTCCCAACTGGGCGAACGGGGCACGCCCTTCTTTAAACTATTGAAGAAAGCAGACAATTTCCAGTGGACTCCCGAAGCCCAGCAAGCCTTCGAAGACTTCAAGCAATTCCTCACATCACCCCCCGTGTTGGCTTCACCCATGCCCCAAGAATCGCTAATGCTATATCTGGCGGCAACTACTCAGGTAGTCAGCACGGTGCTGGTGGTCGAGCGATCCGAACAGGGTCACATCCAGAAAATCCAAAGGCCGATTTACTTTGTAAGCGAAGTCCTTGCTGACTCAAAGACTAGATACCCGCCGGTCCAAAAGCTGCTCTACGGCCTACTCATCACCGTCCGGAAGCTGGTGCACTATTTCCAAGCACATCATGTCACGGTGGTCACATCGTTTCCACTCGAGGATGTCCTACATAACCGTGAGGCCACTGGCCGAATCGCTAAATGGGCACTTGAGTTGATGGCATTTGACATCGCCTTTTAGCCACAGACAGCAATCAAATCACAAGCTCTAGCCGACTTCGTGGCCGAGTGGACAGAAATTCATATGCCTACATCAACAGCGAAGCTAGAGTACTGGACAATGTACTTCGACGGTTCTCTACGGATCGGCGGCACCGGGGCTGGCGTCGTGTTAATGTCGCCCACCGGCGAAAAACTCAAGTACATCCTACAAATACACTTCCCGGCTTCCCACAACGTCACTGAGTACGAGGCACTTATCCACGGGCTCCGCATTGCTATATCACTCGGCATACATCGACTAGTTGTGCGCGGGGATTCTCAACTCGTGGTAAACCAAGTCATGAAGGATTGGACATGCCTCGACGACACCATGGCAGCATACTATTAGGAAGTCTGCAAGCTAGAAAACAAGTTTGACGGGCTGGAGATAACACACGTGCTACGACAATATAATGACGATGCAGATGAATTGGCAAATCTGGGATCCAAGCGAGAGGCGGTCCCGATAGGGATCTTTGTCGAGCAACTCATGGAGCCGTCAGTCGAAAAGAAACTGGTGCCAGAGCAGTTGGGAGGCGAACCTACCCCGGCAACAGACGAGGCACTGCACATATGTCAAGATTGGACTCCTATTCTCAAATTCCTCCTGGACGATGAACTCCCAGAAGATCGCAGTGAAGCTGAATGAATTAAACGTTGAAGCAAGAATTTCTTAATCGTCGGAGATGACCTGTACTGAAGAAGTGCATCCGGTGTCCTCATGCGCTGTGTCACCACCGAGGAGGGCAAGCAGATCCTGCAGTCGATCCACTCGGGCGTATGTGGCAACCATGCCTCATCTAGGACGTTAGTCGGAAAGGCTTACCGGCAGGGATTTTTTTGGCCAATGGCAGTAATAGACGCCAAAGACATCGTTCGTGTCGATGTTTTACACCGGCAATAAATATATGGGGCTACTCGGCGGATGGAAACTTGATGGATTGCAAAGGAACACAGGGAGATTTTATACTGGTTCAGGCCCTCGATGTGAGGTAATACCCTACGTCCAGTTTATATGTATTCCTTTGAGGAATAATGGTGGCGATTCTGATGAACCATATGGCCGTTTGAGCTTATGAGTGCTCTTTCGCCCTCATGGGGCGCCCTGCCTCCCCTTATATACTGGGGGACAGGGTTACAAGGTAGGAGTTCCCATCGGATTATGACTAGGAGATCTCCCCTTAGAGATATAACGCACCCGACTAGGACTGTATATTCCTTCCTATACAAGGCGAAGTCTGCCGAATCTAGCTATATCTCTAATTACAAGGCTAGGCCCATCCTCTATCCGAGTGGCCCAAATGCTTGTCATGAGGTACCCGGGGCCCATGGCACCCACAGTAGCCCCCGAGACCTTCATAGTTGAGTCACAGCTGATGCCGAGTGCTCATCCTCCACGGTGAAGTCTTCCCAAGTGCATTGCTCCCGAGTACTCTTTGTCTGAGTGCTGCTTCTCCCGAGTCCTGCTTCATGTCAGCTGGTAGCGAGGCTATGAAGGGCTCCATGTAGATGTAGAAATAGTGTGCGCCGAATAGGCGCACCTATTAGGTGTAGCCCCCGACTTTGTGCTTAATTGTGAAGACAATTAAACGTAAAGTCAAAGATCTTTAACCTTGTAGTCTTTCCCGAGTAGTATACTACTGGTATATGAGACTCTTCGGTATTGTGTCAACCGGAATATAATTTATAGTCTTGCCGAGTAGGGAACTACTCGTATGTGGGACTCTTCGACTTCATGTCAGTCGGAATGTGTGTTTGTAGTCTTGCCGAGTAGGATGCTACTCGTATATGAGACTCTTCAGCGTCATGTCAGCTGGAAAGGGGGTGTTTATAGTCCTTCCCGAGTAGTATATTACTCGAAAATCAGACTCGTCGGCATCATGGCAGCCGGGATAATTATTTATAGTCTTTCCTATGTAATATATTACTCGAAAATTAGACTCGTCAGCTTCATGTCAGCTGGAAAAGGTGTTTATAGTCTTTCCCGAGCGGCGTCCCTTTCAGAGGTTAGACTCTTCAGCTCGTCAGCTGGAAGAATGTTTATAGTCTTTCCCGAGTAGTATACTACTCGAAAGTTAGACTCCTCCGCATCATGTCAGCGGGAATGAGAAATTTATAGTCTCTCCCGAGTAGTGCACTACTCGAAAGTTAGACTCTTCCACATCATGTCAGTGGGAATAATGTTGCTCATGGCAACTGATGGCCACGCATGTAGGCCGAGTACCACTTTATGAAAATAAATCCATGGCGTGGTCAGGTGTACTCGAGAAAGATACCTGCATCCCCAATTTTAATGAAGACCAGCTTGTGATCCTTATAAGGATATATCCTCGAGACCTGGTGGATAAAACAGATACCCAAACATATATGTTTAGCAATAAGGCTCTCATGAAGCATATCTGTTTACCTCATAGGCTCCTGTTGATAGCACCAGCCCTATAATTTCAACTCAGCCTGCGGGCGGCCCACATGGAGCATGCTACTGTAGGAACTCATATCTTGATGGCTGCTACCAAATAAGCCGGCCTGAGCCGACCTATCCAGCATAGCTCTATAGAAGTATCATCCATCGCATGTCAGGATGAGTTTTTTGGTGTCGGTAACCGCAATCAGCCAGAGAAATCCTTATTCGCAAGCCCTTCCGACTTATGTTCTGGATGCAGCCTGGTTGCCACAGGTGCCGGAGCAGGTGTGTTGCAGGATCTGCTTGCCCTCCTCAGGTGTGACGCAGTGCATGGGAACTCCGGATGCGCTTTGACGATGTAAGTCTTCTCTGACTTCAGGAGAGCCAAGCAGGGTACCCGAACCTTGCATTAGCATAGGATTCGGCTAGCGACCCTCATGGGGCATACCCTACCCAACAGAGTTATAGCCAAGCGAGGTACCCGAACCTTGCATTAGCATAGGATTCGGCTAGCGACCCTCATGGGGCGTACCTCACCCAGCCGAGTGATATACGACCCCCGACTAGTGCCGGAAGTCGGTTGTCAGCTCACATGGAGCGTAGGCAGGGAAGATGACGTCCCGACTGGCGCAAGTACTCGGTAAGTAGCCCTCATGGAGCATCCCGAGTGTATTTTGGTAGACTTGTCCAGCCCCCAAGCGTAGGAGATAGGCTCGCAGCCCTGAGTTCCTGTCACGCGTATCCGGAGCTGGGCTTGCAATATAAAGATATCGGGTGAGTTGCATCTGATGATGGAAATAATCACCCGAATAAAATGTATTTTACAATATATGTAAATACGAGTTTTTCCTCTTTTTGATATTAATTTCCCCGAGTAGTTGACCCCTTACGTTTAAACACTCTGCCCGACTAGTCATAGCCCCCTAGCGTCGGGAGTTGGCTCATGGCTCTTTCCCAGACACGTGTTTTGGGTGACTTGAGTTCGTCTTTCATGGAGCAAAGTTTCACGGATCAGGGTTTATGCTACTTGAGTACTTTTGCAATCATTTAAGAGCAAAAACAGAGAAGAGTGCAGCTTGTGCACCTATTAGGTGTAAGCGGCATTGGCAAGGCCAAGTGAAGAAATATTTATCAGGAAGCGACTTAGCTGTTCGGTATTTCGGAATGGGGATGCCATCCTTGCGTTTGAGCTTGTGAGCCCCCGAGCATGTCACTTGTTGTTCTGATAATCTTCAGTTGTTGAAAGTCGAAGACGATTGTGACCGACTGCCACAATGAAGCCGTCTGACTTGCGTTTGCGATTCCCGGCTTTAGTCGGGACCGCGTCGTTGGTGCCCTCCCGCTTCTTCTGTCAGGATGCCTTTTTATCTTCAAGGGCCTCAGCAACAACGTGGGCTGAGTGGCGTATTTGTTCGCCATGTCGAATAAAGCCTTAACAGAGTTGGGAGGCTTCCGTGTGAATTTGTCGATGAACGAGGTGTCTTTGACTCCTTTTCGAAAGGCGGCGATGACGACCTCATCCTTGACGTTAGGGATTGAGTTCTTCTTCTCAGAAAACCTCTTAGTGAAGTCACAAAGAGACTCGTTCTTCCTTTGATGCAACTGATATAAGTCGTACTCGGAAGATGATCTCTCGTAAGTTCCCTGGAAGTTGGCGATGAAGCGTTCCTGGAGTTCTGCCCATGAGCCGATTGATTGCTTGGGAAGTCCTGTTAGCCATGTCCTCGCTGAGTCGGCCAAAGCGATTGGGAGGTAGTTAGCCATGACTTTGTGATTTCCTCAAGCCGCTCGGATTGCCGTAGTATAGACCGTGAGCCAAGACTCGGGATTGGTCTTGCCGTCGTATTTTTCGACTCCTGTAGGCTTGAAACCCGATGGCCAGTCAGCCTGTTGTAGCTCCTGGGTGAAGGCCGGTACTCCTTCATCTTCATGAGGACTCCGACCCGACTACGGCGGCGAAACGTCGTGGTGGAGGCGAAACGCTCGTTCTCGTCTTCCGGTTGGCGTTGCTCATCATTTCTCGTTCGCGGTGTCGAGCGTTGATATCCTGCCGAAGATCACGTCGTTGTCGGCCTCGAAGGTCTGATCATCCGACGGTTGCTTTGACGTGCGGTTGTCGTTGGGGCTGCCGAGTGACGCCTGACTTGCCTCCGTATGCAGCTGACTGGAGCCAGCCGCTCGGCGTCGCTTTGAGGTAGATGAGACTGCCATTGGGAATGTCGACCGGTTGGTCGGTATGAGGGTATCACCCGACTGTTGGTGCTGCTGACATGCAGCAGCGGTAAGCAGGGCTTTTATCCTTGCGATCGTCGGGGTGGCCTGGTGATCAAGCCCAAGTTGGACCGTGTCCAGTAGGGTCGCGGCAGCCACGACGTTCTGTTGTGGCGTGATGAAGACGTCGTGGTCGCCGACTTTTGTTTGGAGGGTTTGTTGCTGAGCGGTTCGCCCAGCCCTGCGTAGGCCGTCGCTGCGGGCGTGCAGGTGTCTTGCTTCTCCCTCCTGTTGTTCTCGCAGTCGGCAGGCCTCCTCCTCTTGTTGTTCGTGTAGTCAGCGTGATTCCTGAGTAGGAGTAGAGCCTTTGGATGCCATGAAGATTTCTCGTGGCGGGAAGAAGCTTGCCGAACTGCTGTCCGACTTAGAGTCAGAATCCGACTGGGAGTCGTAGTCTGACCGAGAGTCGTAGTCGGAATAGTTGATGGGGGTGATTAAACTCCGACTCCCTAGATCCGATCTCGAGCGGCTCGGGGCCGTATCCGAGTCGAACTCCAGAGGATCGGTTTGCCGCGTCGGATGTAGATGTAGATATCCGCGGCGTCACCGAGTCCGCACGGGAAATTGACGATCTCTTCCTTTTTGGCCCGATCTCGGCCGTCTCAAACGAGTCCGAGTCGAACACCGAAAGAAGAGTTGTCCCTGGACTCGGGCATATCGGAGATCGCCGCAGCATGTCGTGAAAGATTGCTGCAGCATCGTGTAGGCCGACTGGCGCGGAGTCGGCTGGTTCCTTGGCAGATCGGATCGAGTCCGAGTCGGCCAAGGTGAGATTGCCAATCTGGTCGGCGACGAAGTCGAGGCTTCCAAATGAGATTATATCTCCAGGGGAAAGTTTGCCGCCGTCGACTCCAGTTGCTGGATCCATCGAGCTTGTGGAGGTAGATCGCACCGACGCCCCTACCTGGCGCGCCAACTATCGATGTTTTACACCGGCAATAAATATATGGGCTACTCGGCGGATGGAAACTTGATGGATTGCAAAGGAACACAGGGAGATTTTATACTGGTTCAGGCCCTCGATGTGAGGTAATACCCTACGTCCAGTTTATATGTATTCCTTTGAGGAATTATGGTGGCGATTCTGATGAACCATATGGCCGTTTGAGCTTATGAGTGCTCTTTCGCCTCATGGGGCGCCCTGCCTCCCTTATATACTGGGGGACAGGTTACAAGGTAGGAGTCCCCATCGGATTACGACTAGGAGATCTCCTCTTAGAGATATAACGCACCCGACTAGGACTGTATATTCCTTCCTATACAAGGCGAAGTCTGCCGAATCTAGCTATATCTCTAATTACAAGGCTAGGCCCATCCTCTATCTGAGTGGCCCAAATGCTTGTCATGAGGTACCCGGGGCCCATGGCACCCACAGTTCACACATGCGAAGGTTGCCAGTTCTTTGCAAGACAAACCAATCTCTCAGCCCAGGAACTCCAAACAATCCCAATCTCTTGGCCCTTTGCAGTATGGGGGCTTGACATGGTCGGGCCTTTCAAGAAAGCGCCAGGAGGGTTCACACACCTGTTCGTCGTAGTAGATAAATTCACCAAGTGGATTGAGGACAAACCCGTCGCAACCATAACGGCGGCACGAGCAAAGGACTTCATCATGAGCATATTATACCGATTCGGGGTCCCCAACCACATCATCACCGACAACGGTACTCAGTTCACAGGCAGCGTGTTTCAGGATGTCTGTGACGACTTCGGCATCAAGATCTGCTATATGTCTGTGGCACACCCGCGGAGCAATGGGTAGGTTGAACGAGCCAACGATATGGTCTTACAAGGCATCAAGACAAGGATATTCGACCAACTACAATCATACACCAGCCGGTGGGTGCACGAACTCCCATCTGTCGTTTGGTCCCTCAGGACCACAGTTAGTCGGGCAATAGGGCAATCCCCTTTCTTTTTGGTCTACGGTGCTGAGGCTGTGCTACCAACCGAGTTAGAGTTCGGCTTCTCCACAGTTCGGCTTACTCAGAAACAGTTCAAACAACACCGATTGGTCGAACTAGATCAGTTGGAAGAAGCAGGGACATCGCAACAATCCAGTCGGCAAGGTATGTCCAATGCCCGCGTCGCTATCACAACCGCAATGTCCGTGGCGCGCCTTTTCGGTCGGAGATCTCGTATTTGAGAAAATACAAACCACCAAAAACAGGCATAACTATCCCCAATTTGGGAAGGGCCATTCATTATAGCGGAGGTCACTCGGCCAGGCACCTACCGACTGTAGACCGAAGACGGTGCCCTCATCAACAACTCATGGAATATAGAACAGCTACATCCCTTCTATACCTGAGTTTTATACTTTCAAATGTGTACAGTTCTTCTCTGACTCACTACGCCGATTGTTTCAATCGAGTAGTGAGTCGGGGGCTGCATGTATTGTATGTGCTGTGTCAATAATATACGAGCCTATTTCACTCAAGTTATGAAGTTTTACTATGAATTTTCCACGCCTGCCCAAGTACAGTTTTCTGCGGTGAACGTTTTTATTAAGTTCCTATAGATTAACTCGGCGTAGGCTATATTGTCGAGTAAAGCTAATGACAACTGAGTAATAGTCTAAAGCTTGGCGGCATTGCACATGCATTTACACATATTCTTACCAAAATGTATATACACACCGACTGCATGATATATTGTCTTTACATACCTAGGTCCCGGGTGATAATTTCTGTAGTTGGCCTCGCCTTAGCTATCAGCTCTAGCGCCTCCTCAGGAGTCGTCTCCTTGGCAAACCCCTCCTCGATGCTTCGACATCTGCCCTTGGATAGATGGACTTGGTCATCACTAGGGTCTAGGCCACGCCGGCAATAACGCGCTCATCCGAGTACCTCTTCAGGGCATTCGGTACGTCTTTAAGGCGCTCCTCCAGTTGGAAGATTGTGCTAGAGCTGGTTCCCACAGGGATGAGGATCTATCAGGTCAGGAGCCCTTTCCTAAGGACTCGCTAAGGTTTCCCATGACTCCTTGACTGCTCTATCTAACCTCTGCAAAAGCTTGGAACTGGATCTGGGAATTGGCTCTCGCAACTACCTGGATTCACCGACAAGTAAACTTGTTAAGCAAAGCCGCATATGGAGTAATTAATGGATTGGCTAAGATTATTGTCAGGGAGGAGACTCACTTTTGTAGTCGGCCTCCCACTTGGCAATGGCTTTCTCCAGTTCGACTTTTTCTTTCTCGAGCTTGGTATTGGCCGCTTTCAACTCGGCCTTCTCTTGCTCAAGCTCGGTTTTGGCCCCTATCAGGGTGGCCTTATCTCTTTCAAGTTCGGCCCTGGCTCTCTCGGCCTCCTTCATCTGCTCTCCTCCCTCTGTGCGGGTCTTCAACTTGGCTTGGAGGGCTGCGCGACAGATTTGTCAAGAACTCGACCATAGCAGTCAAGACACAACTGGGCAGTCGGGAAATAACACAGCTGGAGGGATATATCAAGGATTTGGTCAGGAAGAAGGGTTTTAGAGGCTCACCTCTTATCGTCTTGGCTTGATCCCAATTTTCGCTCCTAAGCTTAGTGACGTTCTCCCTCAGCCAAGATTCCCTCTCCTGGCTGTGCCCTTCCACTTCAGTTTTTAGGGCCCGGAGTTGTCCAACTCTTTGGAGGTGGGGGGGCGATTCGGTTCAGCACCTCATGCATCTTTTTCGAGGGATCAACAACTTTCTGCTCGGGGATCAACAAGTCAGAGCAGATCGAGCATCAAGAAATACTACTAAAACTCCGGCACAATGGAAACCGTACCCGGATCCCCTCGGACATGGCGAGTGTGGCATGAAGCAGGGCTTCACGTTCCCTTCCCGCTGCCACATCATCGACCTTGTAGGTCTGTGCAGTTTCATCAGGCACCGTCCATTGGAACATCCTCGGGAACATGCACGGAAGGGCCTCAATCCTGGGGAGGTCGGGTCCCTCTGAAGGAAGCGACGATGACAACGATGACGACCACGACCAGGAAGGCGACGGACTCCTGGCCCGCTTGCGGCCTCTGCGGCCCTGGGAGCTAGCTCAGGTGCTGTAGCAGCGCCTTCGACACCAAGCGCTAGCTCAGGAGTTGCAGCGACAACTTCAGCGACAGGCACCGGCTCAGGGGCTGGGGCGACGGCTTTGGTAACCACCCCTTGGTCGGCCGGCATAGCGACCTTGTAGTCGGGATGGTCTCAGCCCCTGCGGTTGGGCTCGCCTCTGGCTCAGCAGGCGTACTCGCTGGCTCCGGACCGGCTGGGATAGGGTTGACAGCAGGGGCAGTCGTCGTGACTTCCTTAAGATTTATGTCGACCCGCTTCCTACACAACAAGTCAAGCGTCAAGGTGTGACAACGCTGAACATGATTTTCAGAAGACCCAGAATGGCCTACCTCTTGGAGAACTTGAGCTTTTGCCCAGGAGACCCAGAGGGCGGCACTGGAGGGCTGCTGGCTGTTGGGCCTGAGGGCGCGGCAGTCGGTGGCAGCACCTCGATCCTAGTTGGCCCTGCTTGCGGTGTGGTCGGCTGGGGCGCTTGGTGCTTAGCGGCGCCGGAAGTCGATCTTGTGCTCGGCCGTGTTTGGGTTGGGCTCGATGTTGCTGAGCTCAGCTGCGCCGGTCCCGGTCTGGGACTCAATGGCCTAGGCGCTATGCCGGCGGGGTCCTTTATCCTTAAACTCCTGGCCGCGGCACTTGGCTTCATGACGTTCGCCTTGTCCTGATCCACAATGGGTTTTTTCCCGCTCTCTTGGAATCGGGCTAGGTAGTAGAATGACTCCTCGGCCTCTTCTTCGACTTGGTGGCTGACAACGGACGGGAGTCGTCATCAAACTCCTCGCACCACTACAGAAAGTTTAACAACATACATCAAACAATGCTGGGCGATTGCGGACACATGTTCATAGGCATTCATCACAGAAGGAGGACGAAGGTTACCTCGGGGCGGGCCCGACCGTGGTTATAAGCTGCGATGATGCGTTTTGCATCCTCGGTCTCGATTACCCCGCTGGAGAAATAACCGAACAAGGTTTCAGTTACCTTCTGCTGGTCAGCCGACTCGTGGCTTTCTCGGTCAGGGTCATGTTTTCCTTGGTAATCCTAGCCGAATGCGCTCCTCAGCTTCAGCGGCTGCACGAGCCGGTTCAGAAAATGCCTAGCCACCCAGGGCCCGGTTAAGCCGGCTCGCTTGAATTTCGCCAGTTTCTCCAGCAACTGATGCACTTGGCCCATCTCTTCAAAGGTTGGATCTGAAGACCAATTGGATGAAACACTGGTGTGAGCCGGTGAACGGAGGCAGGGAGGGTTCCAAATTAGAACAGTAGAACACTCCTTCATGCCAACCTTTCAAGGAGGATTTCAAGGGAAGATCGATATATGTTTTCTTTCTCTCGCCCCTCAACTGAAGGCCAGCCCCCCCAATCACCTGAACATTATTCTTGGAGGGCTGGGGCTTAACATGGAACAAATGCCTGAAGAAGTTAAGGTGGGGTTCCACACCCAAGAAGAACTCACAAAGAGTCACGAATATGGAGATTTGAAGGATTGAGTTGGGATTCAGATTCACCAACTCCAACCCGTAGAAGTCAAGGAGATGGCGGAAGAACGCGGAGGAGGGAAGAAACCAACCCCGGTCGAAAAAGAGGCAAAGACGACAATTTCGCTAGATTGGGGGTTCGGACCTAACTCACCCTTGGCCGGACGCCAGTGGATAACGCCCTAGCCTTGCAGCTTCAGTTGACTCTCCAGGAGCTTCAGCTTCACCAAGCCGCAATCCGAAGTCGGCCAGGCATTCTCTGACGCACCCGCAAGGTTCGAGGCCCTCAGCATGGCTGGAGCGGAGAAATTTGGGGGAAATGCGATTAGGGCTTGGAATTGACAAGAAGGACGAATCACCGAGTTCTAGTGGGCGAACAGCAGGCACAGTGAACCTAGCAAAGCGGAGGCGAAATTTCGGCACGGAGGCGAAGACGAACGATTGGTCACGTGGGGAAGATGGAGGAATCTTTTCTCTCTCTCCTCAGCCTTTATAGAGCCTGTGCCGACTAAATGGGCTTGGCCTACACAGTCGAAGTTGGGCCACCGAAGATATGAGTTCCTTACAGTAAGCACGCTCAATGTGGGCCGCTTGCAGTGCCGAGTTAAATTGCGTGCTGGTGTTACTAGCAGGAATCGATGAGGTAAACAGGTATGCTTCATGAAGGCCTAATTGCTAAATATATATTTTTGGGTATCTATTTTATCGCCAGGTCGAGGATATATCCTTATAAGGATCACAGCTGGTCTTCATTAAAAATTGGGGATGCAGGTATCTTTCTCGAGTAACACCTGACAACGCAATGGATTTTTTTCATAAAGTGGTACTCGGCCTTGCTGCCACCAGTTGCCATGAGCGAACATTATTCTAGCTGATATGATGTTGAAGAGTCTAACTTCTGAGTAGTGCACTACTCGGGAGAGACTATAAATATCTTTTCCGGCTGACATGACGTTGAGGAGTCTAACTTCTGAGTGGGACGCCACTCCGAAGAGACTATAAACCCCCTATTCCAGCTGACATGAAACTGAAGAGTCCCATATACGAGTGGCATGCTACTCGGCAAGACTATAAATCATATCCGGTTGACATGATACCGAAGAGTCTCATATACCAGTAGTATCTACTCGGGAAAGACTGCAAGGTTAAAGATCTTGACTTTATGTTAATTGTCTCACAATCTAAGCACAAAGTTGGGGGCTACACCTAATAGGTCGCCTAGTTAGGCGCATACTATTCATACACCAACATGAAGCCTTCATAGCAGCTCGTTGCAGCTGACATGAACAGGCTCGGGAAGAAGAAGCACTTGGACAAGGAGTACTCGGGAGCAAAGCACTCGGCAATCTTCACCGTGGACGACGGGTCGTATCAGCTATGACTCACTATGAAGTCTCAGGGGCTACTGTGGGAGGCCATGGGCCCCGGTACCTATCATAAGCATATGGGTCACTCGATAGAGGATGGCCGAGTCTTGTAGTTAGATATAAATAGCACCCGGTAGATTTTTGCCTTGGACAGAAAGGAATATATGGTCTTAGCCGGGTAAGATGTATCTCTAAGAAGGAAATCCCTTGGCCAGATCCGGCTGGGATTCCTATCTTGTACCCCTGTCCCCCAGTATATAAGGGGAGGTAGGGCGCTCCATGCGGGCAGAAGATCATTGATCGACACACATCCTCAAAGGAATACCACCACAACTAGATGTAAGGTATTACCTCACATCAAGGGCCTGAACCAGTATAAAATCTCCTTGTGTTCCTTTGCAGTCCACCGAGTTTCCCCTTGCCGAGTAGCCCTATAGTTATATTGCCGGTCTAAAACATCGACAATTGTATAAAACAGTAATGGTAATTTTTTCGAGAGAAAACATAAAATGGACAATTTTAACAAATTTGCTATTTGATTGTAGATGATGTGTCACTGATTTCATTAATCGATCAACAACATGAAAAAGGTTCAAAAGCGGCATCCACATCCACATGGATTCACACAACGATCACCTCACATCGAAATCCAAATCCACATACATTCAACAATCATCTCACTTCCAAATCCAAATCCACACACACATACATTCAACAATCATCTCACATCCAAATTCAAATCCACATACACATACATTCAACAATCATCTCAAAGCAAGACCCTACGAGCATGGCGACTGACCAAGTTGACGCCGTGCCTCTGAGCTAGGACCGTCGTGTTCACCACCAAGTAGAGGAGCAGTGTAGGGACCCTACAACAGGACCATTTGTGTACACGTACTAGCCCTAGGATTACACTAGCACACACAGTCACAAGAATAATATCACAGCCAACATCACGAAGAAAACCAAACTATTTATTAATAAATTGACTGTGAAAAACCTTATGGCTGAAGTTACATTTATTATGCCACGAAGGGCCTAAAGAAAACAAGATAGCAGTGGAAATAAAATAAATACATGGAAGCTCCATTTAACATGCCATAGGCAGTCAACTGGGGCACACGGCCTATTCCTCGTCTTCAACAGCAAACTCCTCTGGGAACAGCGGAAACCTTTCTTCTGGAATTGGGGGGAATTGCAAGGTTAGTACATGGAATACTCAGCAAGTGCACGGAAATATGCATATGCACAGCTGACAAAGAAAGGCTAAGGCTATTTTGCATAACACAATAGTTGCAGTTATAAACAATTTATAAACAGAGTTCAAAAACAATATTTTAAATAACGGGTGTCACCATCCAACCGTCCACACAGGACCTGTCCACATAGGACCACATAGCTAACTTCATTTTCTGCAACACAACATCATTACCATCCCTTGTTTTTTGCAAACTACCCCTCATTTGAATTCACCGAGCTTGTCCATGACTGCGGACGCGGCTACTCGAATAGATTAGTTAAATACTCTGCAGAGGTTGTACAGCTTTACCCACAAGATACATTATCCTCTTAACGGCCATGCGCAAATATCACACTTCTCATTATGTGCGGCCAAGGAATCTGTAACAAGGCTTTTTAGAAACTCTGCCTCAACACTGCCTTCCCCCATGAGCCACCTTTCCCTCACACAGACAAGAAAGTACCCATGGCTAACGATAAAACCTATCATCTAACCCCCTGGACCGGCAGTGCCAAGACTCGGAATCCTACTGGGCTAGGTCCTTCCCATTAGGGCATGTGGTTGTACATTAGGCTCAGATCATTGGCTTATGAAGTGAAGTCCTTAATTGACCAGGGCAACTTGCCAAAACTATAATAGCACACAACTTCACATTAGGCTCACACAGAGACTAATCTGGTAAGGATCACACAGATACCTCACCCCCTTACTAGGTTCACACAGAACCACCCATCACCCTAGTTCAAAACATTTTATCCGCCCGTGGTTTACTACACGGTGCAACACATGCTACCGAAAAGATAGCACACAGCCACACAACTCAAATAAAACAGTGATAAATATATCATTAATCATCATTATATTTTTCTTATAAAACGACTTTGAGTGGGGCTAAGCAATTTCTACTCTACCCTGAGTTGACCCCATGGAATAACCACAATTAGGTCATACTACCCATTGATGATTTGTAAATAAAATAATGCATGTTTCACAATAAAACAGTTTATAAATTGGGTCCAATATGTTCAAAGGGTGTACTTGCCTTGCTCCAGGTACTGTCCTTGCTCTATGTCTTCTGCGGTGAACTGCTCCTCGGCTTCTGCGTCTATACATTTGCAACAGAAAACAAATAAATAACAAGAAAACAGCCTAAATAATATCAATTAAAATAACCAACTGAACCAGGAGGTAGAGCTCGATTTTAGAAGAATTTAGGAAAAAGAACAGGTCAAATCAGAGTTCGGATGGATGAGATATGAACTCCGGAAGTTTAAGAACAGGGAAAAAACTAGGAGAAAAGAAAAAGGAATATTCTGAGAATATTCTTTGGAATTTAAATTCGGAAATTGAATTATTTTTGGTAAGGAAAAAGGAGCGGGGACCACTGGTCAATGAGATGGTCCATGATGGACTCGGTCTGTGGACTAGAACATTGAATGGTTTGGCGGACATGACGACGTGGACGCCACGTGACGACACGTGTACCGAATTGGATGATGTGACGATGATGCGGCGATGACAGGGCGAGATCTAGGGCTGACGTGGCGAGGTGATGTGGCAAGATTGGACTAAGAAAATCTATGGCTGAGATTAAAATCTAGGAAATCCAACAGTGTAGATCAATAGGGGACTTTTCAGCCACGGGGCCCACATGTCACAGTCATTGGGGAGAACAGGCTCTGCCTGCCAGGTGGCTGCTTCGGCCACCGGGCGGCCAGCGGCGCAGGGGCAGCGAAGCTTGGCGGCGACGGTGTCGACGAGCGGCGGCGGACCGGCGGTGGTGGCGGTGGATCGGCGTCGGTGGCGATGGGCTAGGGAAGCAGGACGTGAACTCGGTGGCGGCGGCGTCGGCCGGGGAAGCAGGACACGAGCTCGGCGACGACGGACCAACGGTGGTGGCTGCGGCGGACCGGCGTCGGCGGCGCTGGGCCGGGGAACAGGAGGCGAGCTCGGTGGTGGCGGCGTTGGCCGGGGAACTGGAGGCAAGTGAGGGTGAGGAGGGAAGACGATGCAGGGGTGGCGGTGCTCACTAGTGGCGTCGGCGACTCGGCGCGGTGGCGGCACGTCGGCTCGATGCGGCTGCGGAGGAAGATGGTGGTGTCGCTGGCTTCGGGAGAAGAGGAAAAACGATGACGGCTGCACATATATATAGGGGTGGCTCGTGGCTAGGGCGGGCGGCGATTAGGGCGGCGGACGGGATAGGCGAGGCGGCACGGCGGAGGAGGCGCGGCGGCGTCGGTGTGGGCCAGGCCGGGGCGCGGCACAGGAGGAGGCGGCAGACCGGGCTCTAGCGGCGGCGCAGGAGCAGGCCGGGCCGGGGCTTGGCGCGGGCGCAGGGGCGTAGGGGTGGCGGTAGGTGGGCTGGCCGCGGCGCCAGGAAGGAGGCCTTCGGCCTCCCTACCGAAGGTAGAAGAAGGGGCAGAAGAGAAAAAGGAAGAAGGGCAGGGGCTGAGTGGAAGAAGGGAAAAGGAGAGGAAGGGAAAAAGAAAAGGAAAAAGGCATGGGGTTTTTTAGAAAGTTGCCGAATTCGGACCCTTTGAATTTGTTGAGATTATTTGGAGAATTAGGGAATGAAATCGAATCTCCGGGGAATCTAGAAATCGGTACGGATGGGAAAATTAGGGTCTGTGAATCTAGGGGAAAAAATAAATTGGGAACGAGCTCCACTTCCGAAATCGAAATAACGCCGATGAAGAAAACGGAACAAATCACACAGTAATTAATTATTTAATGATATTAATCCTTTTTATTATAAAATTTTTGTTAAGCTGTTTAAGGCGAATAAACCGGAGGTGGATTTTCGCAATCGGACAAAAAGGACAAAAAAACGAAAAATCCGGACGTGACAAACCTACCCCCCTTAAATGCAATCTCAACCCCGAGATTCAGACAGACTTGGAAACAGCTCGGGAAACTCTGCCCTCAGATCATCTTCACGCTCCCAGGTGGCTTCTGCTTCTGTGTGATGACTCCACTGAACCTTATAGGAACGGATGGTCTTACTCCTCATGGTTCGCTCTGCAGTCTCGAGGATCTTGACTGGATATTCATGATATGTCAGATCTGGTTGCAATTCCACTGCCTGCAACGGGGTTTCTTCTTCTGGCACCCGAAGACACTTCTTCAACTACAAGACGTGGAACACATCATGGATCCCTGACATTGATGGCGGCAGCTCCAACTGATACGCAACTTCTCCTCGATGAGCGAAGATCCGGAACAGACCTACATACCTCAGGGCAAGCTTTACTTTCAATTGAAACCTCTTGGTTCCTCTCAATGGGGTTACCTTCAAATAGACATAGTCCTCCTTCTTGAAAGTTAAATCCCTGCGACGGTTGTTTGCGTAACTCTTTTGTCGAGACTGAGCTACCTTTAATCTATCCTTGATCAAAGCAACTTTCTCTTCGGCTTCGCGGATCACATTGGGTCCAAAAACCATTCATTCTCCTGTCTCATTCCAATTCAAAGGTGTTCTACATGACTGCCCATATAAAGCTTCAAATGGTGACATCTGTAGACTCGCCTGATAGCTATTGTTGTAGGAGAACTCGGCATAAGGTAGATCTTATCCCAATTAAAGCATAGGCTAAAGCACAAGCGGGAGCATATCCTCCAAATCTGATTAACTCTCTCTGTCTGCCCATCAGTCTGTGGGTGATATGCGGTGTTGAAATTGAGATGAGTGCCCATTGCCTCATGCAAAGCATGCTAGAAGCGAGAGGTAAACTAAGTCCTTGATCTGAGACTATCTTCCTGGGCACTCATGCAGCACACTATCCGATTCACATATAGTTCTGCAACTTGTCCATGTAGTAGGTTACTTTCACTGAATAAAGTGAGAAACTTTGGGTGAGACGATCCAAACAAACCCAGATGGAATCGTATCCTGACTGGTCTTTAGGCAAACCTGTGATAAAATCCATGCCAATCTCATCCCACTTCCATTCTGGTACCATTCAATGGTTGTAAAAGTCCAGCGGGTCGTTAATGTTCTACCTTGACTCGCTGGCAGACATCAACAAAGTGCTACTACTCTGCACATCTCTCATCTCATATGCTGGGCCATCATAATTTGCCCTTGAGGTCTTGATACATCTTGGTACTACCGAGATGGATGGAATAATGGGCACTCATGTGCTCTGACAAATAAGCTTCTTGAGTTCAGGCTGATCCGGCACAACACAACTTCTCCTATAGCCACATAACATTCTATCTTCACAAATCCTATGGGCTTTTCAGTTTTTCTTCATGTTGGAGTTTTGATTTCTTTGACATTTGCATCATCCTTCTGAGCTTTCCTTGATCTGGTCTTCCAAGTGGTCTGACCTCTAGGTTGCACATAACCCTTCTGGCACTGTCTCCAACTCAACCTTTCAAACTCCTGAAAGAGTGATATTTGGCTCTCTTGAATTCCAAGTTGCTGTAGTCGCAGACCTTCTTGCTTAGGGCATCGGCAACAACATTTGCCTTGCTAGGTGGTAGTGGATCCCACATCGTCGAATCCTTGATTAGCTTTAACACATTCTCTCTACTTAGATTCAGGTCATGCTGGGTGAAGAATACTTATAAGACCTTTTGTGGTCTGTATACACCTCAATCAGTTGCCTATCAAGTAGTGCTCCCATATTTTCAGTGCTGTACACTGCGGGCAAGCTCCAATATGGTGGATAATTTCTCATGTGGGTTGTTGTCGTTGCGGCATAGGCAACCACTTGCCCTCTAGTCATAGACAACACAATCTGTATGAGATGCATCATGTAGATGTGAAACTTTGTGGATATCGGGCAGAACCACACTGGTAGCTCGATGTCAACTCTTCTTCGGGGCCCAAGCTGCGTTGAGACTTTGGTGTCACAAACTTTTTCTCTTTCTTTCAACCATTGCGTCAATAGGACGACAACTTGGAGAAACTTCTATGATCTTTGTAGTAGCCAGCCTATCAGGAACTGCGAACCTGTGTCACGGGCTTGGGCGTGCCGCCAGTTGATAACGTCTTACTTTCTTTGGATAACTGAAACTCCACGGCGGCGGTCAAACATGTTCAAGGACTTCACTTCCTTTATCCGAACTCACTTCTGAACTTTGGCATATAACTGGTGTTCTCTAGTTTTTTCCAAACAAGTCTCATGATGCTCGTGTCTATTCTCATCCTTGAGTATAGAATATCATCAATAAAATAACAAAACTTGTCCAAATATTTCATGAATACCTTGTTCATTCTGTTCATTGGAAGTAGGCGGGGCTTTGTCAACCCAAAAGCATGTACTCATAGAGCCCATATCTAGTGGAAAACGCCGTCTAGGGATATCTCGGGTCTGATCCAGTGATGATCTGATTAGGTCATCTGGAGAATACACTGCTCTTTATCTGATCACAGAGATATCAATCCGTGGCAAGGATACTTGTTCTTGATGGTTAATCATTCAGCAAAACCGATAATCAACACACATTCTCTTCATCCATCTTTCTTTTCACAACATAACTTGGGGCTCCCATGGCGATGAGTAGGC